>CM055078.1:1612286-1726355 GCA_029204045.2 Tillandsia leiboldiana
AAATACCCGGGACCACATCGAGTCCTTCAGTTGACTCAGTCCATAGGTTCTACTGGCATACTCCAGGACTCGCATCTAAAGCGGGCCGGGCTAACCGCACTCTTCCATGTAACGAGTTCATAGGGAATCTACACTTCCGTGCACAAAGGTGAGGAGTCTATTCCTAACCCTATGCAATGATGTACATTCTCTACAAATAAAAAAAAAAAAGATGCCCCTATAAAACGAGGTACGAGTCCTTATGCCAGAAAGTAAATCATACCTGCCTCCACTCGATCAGCCATAGCAGAATCCCTTGCCTGCGCTAAGCCATCTTGACTGCTCAACAACGGTTGTCTCTCTCCAGATGGGTGGGGGAATGAAACTTGATCTCCTTGAAGATCTGTCGGTGAAGCTCCCGGTCGTAGCTGGGAAGTGGCAGGGACAGATGCCGAAGTAGGTGCCACCGTTATCCCCGAAGGACACGTAACTCGCACGTGCCCGGCTGTCCGCACTTGAAACAGCGGCCGAACCTCAAGTCACAAGCACCTGAAGTGTGCTGACCTTCGCAGAAAATGCACCTAACTATAGACTGAGGCTGCCTTACCTGCTGTTGCTGCTGCCTATGCCGCTGAGGCCTCTGTGACCTCTGCTGGGATGCGGTAGGGGCCAATGCTGAAGAAGGTGCTACTAAAATCCGAAAGGGGCACGTAGGTCGGATGTGGCCTGGCTGCCCACATCGGAAGCATCGACCCTCCCTCAAGCCACAGGTATTTGATGAATGCTGCCCCCTACAGAAAATGCATCGGACCGACGCCCGAGACTGTCGAGACTGCTGCTGCGGAGGCCTCTGCGATCTACCAGGTCCTCGTCGATCAAGACGCCCACGGCCCGTAGACTGGGGCCGCAGGGGTCGTGGTGGTCTCCCTGAACTGGCCTGTCCATCATTATCTGGGGCGGGGCGTTCCTTGTCTGGACGCTGCTCGAAAGTCCTGGCCCCTTCGTCAACCGCCAAGTCACCTCTCTGCGCCAGCAACTGCTCCAGGCGTTGGTCCTGTCGAAAGCTTCTTGCCACCAAATGGGTCACCAAGGCCCGTAGTTCTCCCAGCTCAGCAGATACCGCCTGCTCGGGCTTCTCAGAAGGGGTAGAAATATCCCCGACGGAAAAATGACGACGGGGTGACATACTGTCACCAAAAGCCACAAATCAGCAAAATAAAATTCCACACGACCCAATCTAGCGAAAGTCAAAGACATTTCCCTATTTCTGTGACTTTATGTTGTCTGCAGCCAACATAACGGTTCACCAGAAATTAGGCATGTCGATCCCTCTTCTCTCACTGGAAGAGTCAATAAATCAACGACTTTCGCAAATATCACGTCTCTCGTACCCTATTATCCTAGGGTCTACCAAAAGCCTAGGGTTTCCTAAGTCCCAACTGACCAATCCCTAAGCTCTGATACCAACTTAATCTGTCACGCCCCGGAACCCGGGCTCGCCAACAGATCCGCCGTGCACATGGGATTTCCCGAGTACACGAAGCGCTGGTAACCTGCTCCGATATAATATAAACAATAAAAGAGCATAATACAGAGCTGAAGTGGAAGAACCACATAGTATCTCAGACTGGAACTACTAATAAAGCTGTAATAAGTACAATAATCTCCCAGCTCACCAAAATAGTACATCCAGCTGGCGAAAGCCAGACCTAGAATAAAAGAAGAATACCACAGTCTGAGTAAAGGGTGCAGCATCTATCTAACATCTCTTAGTCTCCCAGGAGATCTATCTATTCAGCGATCCCCTTACCTCGATCAGCTGCCGATGGCCTAGCAGCTCCCGCAGACGACTCTGCAAAAATAAAGGAGAAGAAAGAAACAGAAAAGAATAATGGGGGTGAGAACTACCAGATAAACCAGTAGCCTCCCCTAGTGGGCAAAAACCTCAACTCTGACGCACCCACTAGGACTACTAGAGGCCAAAAGGAATAAGTGGTAAAGCTGTAAACAGAACTGCTGAATAAAGGGAAACCACCACTAGTATGCCTCTAAATGTCATGTAGCATGAAATGACTGTATGCAACAATACCAAATATGCCTGCCTGAAATAACTCAGTCTTGTGTCACTGGTACTGCCTGCTGTGCCTTGCCAAATCGGGTATGCTGGCCAATGCATAACACCGATGGGGATAGTGTTTGCCAAATCGGGTATGCTGGCCAACGCATGACACCGATAGGGAATAGTGTTTGCCAAATTGGGTATGCTGGTCAACGCATAACACCGATAGGGGATAGGAGTCTCAAGGACTCAAAGTCTGTCTGTAACACACTCCGGAGTGGCACTCGAGGGGAGCGACCCACACGAGTAAATATCTCAGTCATAAGTATCAGAAGTGCCATAAAACAGCAGGACTGGATCATGACTATGATCAAAGTGGGAAAAACTATCCACTAAAGAAAACCCCGATCTGATGCCATAGTACTTAACAAGTGGGAAAACCACCCACTAGGATAACCCGATCCTCAGCTGGTGCAAAATAGACCAGACTCATCCCTAATCTGATGCAAGGATAAATATCTGATCGACCGCCTACTGTCCGCGGTCACCGCAACACCCCACAAGTTTATAATCTAACATAACCTTGGCTATACTATTCCAAACCCCTGCTCATACTCGAGCGACAAGCAACTGAAAGCAAAAGAGAGTAATAAAACATGTCAAGTCTTAATATGATAGTGTAGCAATAAATAGTGGCCCTACCTGATGTCCGGGCATGCATGCAACTGTCTTTATTTTAAAAGTTGTAAAATAGTGTCAAAGATTTAAAAAGATTGATTTACTGAATAAAAGTCATTTGCATGCGAGATTATAGCCTTTGTCTCAATCACAGTGTCCCAATATAAGTCATCATATCATCTGTGGGGTTATATTAATTTTTAGGAGAGTTCGTCCCAGCGGTTCTCATCAATTGTCCTGTTAGTAGTCCTGTTAGTAGTCCTGTTAGTAGTCCCAATAGTACTCATCAATTTAGTTTGTCCCAATTTTTCTCATCAATTGTCATATTAGTTTGTCCCAATTGTTCTCATCAATTGTCATATTAGTTTGTCCCAATTGTTCTCATCAATTGTCATATTAAATTTTAGGGGAGTTCCAGTAATCCCAGTGAGCTTGTCAAAAATGAGGTAAGCAACAACCGCCCACCTCGAACAGCTCAAATCACACCCAGATAGTCTCCTGGCTGTCCACAGTCCCCTAGAACTGCTGTCTGCCGAGAACGGTGCCCTACAGCAACACACATTGCACAGGGGGTAACTATATTATTCATAAAAATACAGCTTTTGCTGTTTTTCAAATAGCACGAAAAGAGAGGAGTTTTTCACCTCTGTATAGTGCTCAGAAAAATCCAGAAAAATTACGGTTGCGTTCCTCGCGAAGACTAGATCAAAATCGACTCTTTGAACGCCTCGATCTGATGCTCCTACGCCAAGATAAAAATCGGAGAAGTTGACACTATCCAGAAATTTCCACAGCAAAAAGGGGGGTCAAAGAGACCTCGGGAAACGTGCCAAAAGTACGAAATGGAGCAAAGTGATCAATACGGAAATCGAAGCCTTACCTCTTAGGAACGCGCTGTCGCAAAAATCGTCCAAAAATTCCTCCTGGTTAGCCCACAGGGAATTTTCGACGGAACTGCGACGGGAAATGGGCCGACAAAGAAAACCGTCGCAGTGCGCCGCGTCGCAGATAACTCACTAACTGTAACTCCAAAAATTCTGAGATTTGGAGGAGAGAGTGAAGAGAGAGAGAGGAAGAAATTTCGTAGAGGGCACTTTCTCTGGTTCTCTCTCTAAGGGCTCGAAAACCGAGGTGCAAAGAGAGGGGGGGTGGGGGGCCCTATTTATAATGGGCTGAGGCTCCACACAGGATCGGATCCGAACAGGAAACACCGAAACGGGCCAACCAAAATGCGCCACGTGTCCACAAAACAGGGAACAGCCTGTGCAAGGGCCACTCAGAGGACGCCACGTGTCCACGTGGAGCACGGGCCCGGTCCCCGCGCCGGGTCTTCCGGAAGATGTCGGCCAATCCGGGTGTGCCACGTGTCACCCTCCCACGCGCTTCTAGAAGCCGGCGAACCAATGGGGAAGCGCCACGTGGAAAGGGGGTATTCGGTGCTCCCGGTGCACGCCAGGCCCATGGACCGCGCACCAGGGCCGCGCGCCTCCGCGCTCTGCCGCTGTGCCGCCGCTGCGCCGCTGCCCGCCGCCGTGCGCCGCCGCCCGCCGCCGCTCGCCGCTCGCCGCCGGCGGCCGGAACAGTAATTCCGGCCGGCGGTTACTGTTCCGGTGAACAGTACCAAGTGCCGAAAAAATAAAGCAAATATACCATTTCGATCGTTTTCGCGCGCTGAGTCCAAATCCGACGTCCATTTTGCCAAATTCCCATCCGAAATTTTGCCGAAAGCTCCCGGAAAATTCCATTTGCTCCGATTTTCGCGCAGAGTCTATATTAAATATCCAATTTCGATTCTACAAGCTCTGCTTCACCGGATAAGCTCCCTACAGTCACTGTTTAATGTTGCACAGTTCCTGCGGGAGTCCGGATCATCACACGGCTACTATACTTATACAAGCACCAAGCAATTAGTGCAAGTGACAAAAAGTTTGGTGGTTGATACTCAAGACCCGATCGAGTTCGAAGTCTAGTTATTTCACATTTCCAGCTAAATTTATTTCAAAAATAAATGAAGCGGATAGCATGCTATCTTTCTATCTCAAAAAACAAAAAAAAAAAATTAGTTAGTTAATTATTAAAAAAATTAATTTTATTACTTAATTATATTTTATAATTATTTATAACTCAATGAGTAGGGAAATAAGATAGAGAATAGTTATTCTACTGAATGGGTGAAACTACTATTCTCTCGGGTTATTCTAGAATAACCTGTTTATAGGAGAATAGTAGTTCCTAATAATTTCTGACACCGTTTAGAAGAATAAAGATAACAAATCTTTTTATTCTCTTTTTATCCCTTCAACCAAGCAGTATCTAAGGGCCTACTATTATCCTAACTATATATGCATTCCTTCATCCAAAAGTCAAAAACCTAATGACGCCACTGACTTGAGCTATTAATAGTATAACAGTCTAATTCTATATAGAGAGAGAGAGAGAGAAAGAGAGAGAGTTTGATTACTATGCTTTTAAAAATATCAAATAATTAGTGTTTGTAAGTTTTCTACCGTTAGATATATCACTTTGACTAATTCTATTCCGTAGATCATGTTATTCCACCAACCACCCACTAAACCTAAGTGGTCTGTTATCATCCTAACTGCACATTCTTTCATTCAAGAGCTAAAAACCTGCAAGCATCAATAACTTGATACTTTTAAAATGTTAGGAGCTCAATTATATGTATATATATATATATATATATATAGAGAGAGAGAGAGAGGGAGAGAGAGAGAGAGAGAGAGAGAGTCCGGCTGAAATACTATCGATAGTATCAAGTAATTAGCTCTTGGATGAAAGTATGTGTGGTTGGGATTATAGTGGTCCCCTAAGATTTTTACTATTCAACAAACCACCCACTAAACCCTAGGGGATCACTATCATCCTAACCGCATATCTCTTAATCTAAAGGTTAAAAACTTAGTGCCACCAATGACTTGGTACTATCGATAGTATTCCAGCCTAATTATATATATATATATATATATATATATATATATATATATATATATATATATATATATATATATATATAGAGAGAGAGAGAGAGAGAGAGAGAGAGAGAGAGTGTGTGTGTGTGTTAGACTGGAATACTATTAATAGTAACAAGTCATTGATGCTATTAAGTTTTTAACTTTTGGATTAAAAAATATGTGGTTGAGATGATAGTGAGCCCCATGGGTTTAATAGGTGGTTGGAGAAATAGTAAAATCTAATGTGTGAAAATGATTAAAGGGATTGATCTAAGGATAGAAAACTTGATAGTACCAATGACTTAATACTATTAATAGTATAGTAACCGGACTCTATATATATATATATATATAGTTGGGCTGGAATGCTATTGATAGCACCAACCCAACTTTGCCACCCATTTTGTAGCCATTGGATCGCATTGAGATCCGTGTAGGCTCTTTAATGAAAAAAAGAGAAAAGAAAAAGTAAAAAGAAAAAGTAAAAAGTAAAAAGTTTTTCTTTTTAATTAAAGGGCTTGCACAAATCTCAATGCAATCCAATGGCTACCAAATGAGTGGCAAAGTTGGATTGGTGCTATAAATAGCATATATATATATATATATATATATATATATATATATATATATATATATATATATATATATATATATATATATATATATGATGTTTTAGATTCATCAGCATGCATGGGTGATGGGTGAGGTCCACCTAGAGTTAACATTTACCTATCTCTCTTCTCTCTTTCCTTGTAAAGTATCTTAAATTTCAAAACAGAAAAGCATTTATTTGAAGTTTCCTATCAGGCACATGCTTAGGTTGGCAAAATTTAATTTTTCATGTCCAAACATTACATTAAATAGAAGGACAACAAGGACAGAATTGATTGACTAAACCTTACACCTCATTTATTCTTCATTATTTCACTCACACCATGAGCATGTGGGACATAAATTGTTGTTTCCGCGTCGCAAACTTATGGCCTATTTTGTCCCGCCCATAAAGTGTAGTATTGTTTTATGAAGTGTATTCTGCGTTGTTGCTGTTAGAACTTGAATTGGTTGCTCCCTTTCTTTCTGCTCAAGCTTTTAAAATAATATAATAGAATGTTCGTTCAAAAAGATCTCGATTGTTACCAATATTTCACGCAAGTCGTCGATAAGAACATCTTATGCTAACATTTGATACTGCATTCAGCTGAAATGTTTAACCAAGTTTTGCATAATTTGGACACACACACAACTTGTTCAGCTGACTAGAAGAATAGCAAGAACTGGAAAAAGTGCTTAGTTTAGTACTCACCACAAAAAGCAAACAGTTAAAGAATTTGAATCATGCAAGAACATAGACACAAGGCAGTAAAATGCAAAAATTTCAGAGGCTTCAAAACTTTGTTCAGTTTATCAGACCCTGCTGTTCTCAGGAAGCGGAAACACTCCGTCGAAGAAGTCTCCGAAGTAGCCGTGCGGCTCGTGAACCAGCCTCGAGATGATGTCGCGCAGCGTGATCACTCCCTCCAAATCCTCCTCCTCATTGACTACATAAATCCTCTGCTGCTTCTCCGCGTCCAATCTCAGAATAATCTCTTTGGCAGTCTCTTCTCTCCTGCAAGTGATCATACTCATCGCCGCTGGCGAATCCTTTTGGTTCTCCAAATGTTCTCTTACAGTCATCATGAAGTCCTTTACTGTGATCAATCTACAAAAATGCATCACGTAAGTAGACAAATTTATGTTTCTCTCAGCATATGAATTTCATCGATTTAAGTCGAGATTAAGACGACAACTCGACCTGTAATCTTTGTATATTTCAGAACCAGTTAACAGATACTGAACATCCCTAATGCTTATGCTTCCAATCGCCTTATTCCGACTTGAATCTACAACCGGAACTCCGCCTATTCCTCGTCTTCTCATTTGTTGAAAAGCCTTTAGAATGGGCTCGTCCTCACTAACCTGTACATACGGCGCATACTTGGTAAAATGCAAGCTAATACTATACTAAAATTTGTTTTGGGTGCACCTTGATTAGCCTATTTGGCTTCATTATTGGAAGCCCAAGTTCGAAGAGCTTCTTCGTGCCCCAGTCCTCGAACCAGTGAAGCCCGATGCATTCCGCGAGCATGTGAACCACCGCGGACTGCGTGATGATGTTCTCGATCTTCCCCTCGCCTAAATCAACCACGGGGAGGCTCTTCATTCTGTATTTTGACAGCAGCAGAAGCATTGTCAGAAACGAATCTGAGCTCTGCAACGCGAGGAACGGTGCCCACCGGAAGGACCCCGAGATGTCCCCGACCTGCACCGACGCCATGGGTGCATGATCAGTTTTGCAAATTCAAGATAAATAATAAGACGATCGTTTTAATTCTCGCACTCTTTCGATCTGAAACTATATAACCTTTGTGTTCTTGTAGTAGTCTGAAGAAGTGAGGGCTTCGAGGAAGTTCCCACCCATTGAAACAGCTTCCGAAGGAGTGGATTTAACCACATCTTTAGCTTCTTCGTCGGCAAAAATTGTTCCTTCCAATTTAGCTTCTTTGTTCTCCAATGTAACAGTGCCAAGCTTAGCTGCTAATTCGTCTGCACCGACCTCCGTTTTCATGGCAGAATCTGTCGTCGTCTCACAAGCCGTGACTTCCAACTACAGGAAGAGAAAGGAAATAATCGAAATTGTCGAGCCGCGAGTGTTTATTCGTCATCAAACAAGGCATGTAAACTACATTGTTAAAATTAAAGTGGTAATGTATCTGTTACAAGAGCAAAGGGTTCATGAATATGGAACTATGTTCAAGCTATGATTTCATCAAGTAAAATTTTTCACTCTTCTTATATTTTGTAAGTTTTATTTTTTTTGTTCTTCAACTCATTTATCAAAAAATTAACTTGATTCTGCCAATTACATAGAACTTTTACGATAATCCGAGTACAACAATAGATGCTCCTTTTAGGCAATTAGCTTCCACATTAAAATCACATAACAGTACACAAATTCAAATATCATATGTTTGCAATTATAATTAATTTAGTAGGTGAGTTGCAGTAAATGTTAAAGCGTATGTGAGTTTGTGTGCGCGCGCGTTTAATTTGAATTGAATCAGAAAGAGTGAAGTTTAGGATGAAAATGATTGACCTGATGCAGCAACCACACGGCGATCCCCGCGAATTCTACAATGCCGATGTATCGATCGATCCAACTAGCATCTTCCGCGGCCTCCACATTCCGCACTGGCGCGCTCAGAATTCGGTTCTTGGACAAAGTTTCTACCGCATCCGCCAGGGTAGAATCTGACGGTATCTCAACCACTGCAAGCTCCGAGAGAGTGGTTTGCTCCGTCAGAACGATTCGATCATAAATTATGAACAATAAGATGGAAAGAACACAAGATATTGATTAATAATCTTTAACTCCGCGTGATATTAATACAAACCGATCAAAATACTATACAGCAAATCTAACAAATGTATAAATTTTGCCTGAAAAATGAAAAAAAAAATCACGGTATCGTAGGTAGGTATATGTGCAGCAAAAATCAAAGATCAGATCCATGCATTCGCTCGAATCAGAGATTCTTACTATGTATATAGAACACAAGTGATCAGTGGAGGAAGAATTACACAAAAGAGTTGTGAATCAATTTCTTAAAGTAGTGTGGTTGCTATTAGGGATTATACGAAATTCTTTGGCTTTGTAACGCTTTCGTCGGCGAATTGGATAGTACAAATTTTCTACAAATTCGAACGTCAAATCCGATCCAACCGAATTCACCGGACTGGAAATCAATTCCATTCTCCCTTGGTTTTACAGTAAAAGGACATAAACGGAGCACCGGTCTCTGATAGCTTAAGCTTTTAAGGGGAGAGATGGGGACCTTGCGAGGAAGGGGCGGGAGGGAAGGAGGAGACGGGGACGGTGCAGAAGCAGGAGTTGAGCTTCTCGGTCGGGGTGAGCTGCGGCTCCTGCAGGTCCCACAAATCCTCGACCCGCATCCCGACCTCCGCCTCCGGGCTCGACCTCGCGCTCCCCGGCGGGCTCTCCATTGTACTCTAAATTCCTAACTTTGATCTCCTTCTCTGCAATTCCTATGCTATGTATCCCCCCCCCCTCTCTCTCTCTCTCTCTCTCTTTCTCTCTAACTGTCACCAGATCTCAGATTTGTCTCTGTAACGGTTTTAACGGTTTGAAAGGAGAGAGAAAGTGAGTGATGGGAAATGGATATGTTCTTTTGACATTTGAAAAGTTTGTATATCAAAAAGGGTGATTAAAAAACACTATTTTTTATCTAAAAATTTAAAAGCTCTTACATTATTCATGTAACGACCCAATAGTCCCATATCGAATGAAAAAAAAAAAATTTCTGATTAGATATATTATATATTTTGAGCTGTGATGTAGACTCAACGAGTTATTATTGACAGCGGGTCGGTTGGGCCATGACAATTCCCTCCTTCAATACTTTATAATGTAAAGAAAGAAAAAATCAAAAGCACTTTTAAATTTTTTTGATTTTGTATATATAGTATACAAATAGTATTTTTAGAAGAATTTTTGTCCTTGTAAAGGATAAAAGAGAGAATCCCCTCTATTGTAGTTATTCCACATAAAAATAAGAAAAATACTTCAAATACTTTTTTATGATTCGCCGTCTTTTTACTTCAGTATTTTGTGATTTCTATTTTTGTTTTTTATTACACTCTCGGTTAATTCGTTCGTTAAAATAATGAGCATCGCTTTTTCGCCATTGGAGACTAATGAAAAACGATTTCGATCATGCCCTTAGGAATTCCATATCTTTTCTAAGAGGTCTCGTTTTTTTTTTTATCGACATATGTATGCAGCACGTGACAAATTTAACAAAAAAAAGTTAGCGAAGAGTGTAACAAAAAATAAAAATAAAAATCACATGGTAGTTAAGTGATACAGTTAAAATCACAATGTACTAAAATAACAAATCCTAAACCACAAAAGATTCTTTAAATTTTTTTCTAAAAATAATAACATCTAATCAAAAATCTCTACATTGCATATAAATACAAAAAAACAAAATTTATTTAATTTGATTATTTAATGGTATAATGGAATTGGTTTGGAGCCTATCCTATATGTTATAATAGTTACAAAAAAAACCTTTTCTTCTGAATATTTAATTATCTTCATATGTTATTAATATATTGATAATTTTATATAATATTTTTAAAATAGGTATATTAATCCATCAAAATTTAATACGTCGTATCTTTACCATACGCTAACAATATATAAAGAAA
This sequence comes from Tillandsia leiboldiana, assembly GCA_029204045.2. NCBI lineage: Eukaryota > Viridiplantae > Streptophyta > Magnoliopsida > Poales > Bromeliaceae > Tillandsia > Tillandsia leiboldiana. The sequence goes on from CM055078.1 coordinate 1,623,243, forward strand.
ATAATATCACAAGAACTTAAAATGCTATCGAAAGTTATAAATTGTAAGACTCTATTTTTATATAGAATAGCTCTTTAAAATGTTTATATCATATATTTTGAATTCAATTTGGGTTTTAAGACATTAATTAATTATTAAATATTGAATACGACGGTGTACGAGATGTCCAAATACACCGTGACCAGGGAATATATATAATTTATTGTATTATTCAGTGTGGGACCCACATGAGACCGTTGGAGATCCGTATCCAACGCGCTTCTCCATCTTACGTGGCACACTGTGGGCCCCACCAGCTGGTCGATCAAGAGCGTGCCACGTGGCGCATGATGAACGCCCCTGATTTTCTTTTTTTTTCCGAAATATATATATATATATTTTTTAAAAAAACATTCCAATACTTTTTAAAAGTTTCCATGTAGATTTTTTTTTTAAAGAAAAAATATTAACATTTTTAACTTTTACTCCTAATTTTTTTTGTAAATTTATTACACACGTAGTATTCTTCTAATTTTAAGAGTTTTATATGGCTACCAAAATTTAAAGAAAAAAAAAATTTGTTGAAGGAATAAAATTCAACACTCATGAATTATCTATAAACTCAAGGGCTTGGATATAAATTTCCCTTTAAATTATTGGGAAAATACACCACCTTTCATTCTCTCTCTTCTCTGTCTTTTTTTTTTTTTTTTTTTTTTTTTTTTTGCTCTCTCTCTATATTTCTCTCTCTACAAAGCTAATAAAACAAATGAGAAATCCAATTACAAGGTAATTTTCACCTAATTTCTGATATATATACATATATACATTTATGCAAATATCATATATCTTCTTTTTTCTTTTCTTTTTTTTTCTTTTTTTTTATCAATCAGGATTGAAGCTAGCATTTGATTTCCAATTACTTTTATAAAAAAAAAACTATCCTCATCTTTTTTTTAATTTCCATTTTGTGATTTTTGAATGCAGATCAATAAAAATGAAGGGCATTTTTTGTTCAATGAAGGGCAATTTGTGACTCTGGTGAGTATTTATTGGAATCAATTCATACAAATCCTTTTTCCTTTTTTTTTTTGCAATTATTTTCACTAATCTGATAGACCTACACATGAACATAAATTAGTTAATTAGGAGGGAATTAAACTGATACCACACAAAACAATCGATTACTCTAAAAGCGTAAGTTACTGGAGAACGATGTTACATTCATTTATATTCGACAGTAACAATTGAAAGTTTTATAATGCAATTGCGAAAATGGAATGAGGATACAGATACAATTTTTCTTCTGTTTTTTTTTTTTCGAATATTTCGTTGTCTTATAAGTTACAAACAGATAATTCATGTCAACATGAAAATTCTGACACTTTATATTTGTTTGATCTTGTTTAAAATACTTAGGGAACTTCAAGTAACACATGAAAAATCATAATCTGAAACTGCTGAAACTGTCGAACAAACCAAGATTTCGTAAAGAAAACTAATTGCTCATTGTACTAGTTGCTTTTTGTCACAGTGAATTCGATTCTCCGAGTTTGAGTGATACAACTCCGACATAGCGATTTAGTATTTTTCAAGATCCTAAATTGCTCTTATTTTTGTTCCTTTCGAGGACCGAGATTAGTGAGATCGAGAAGAGGCATGTTTGCAGCATCAATTTATGGATCCTTTGCAGGGTAGCAGCAGTCAGAAGAGCCATTCTGATGCTACTCTAACTGAACATGATGAAAAGGAACAGCCGATTATACTAGACGGCAGCAACATCGATAGAGAAACTCCGCAATCATGTTCTTCGTCTTCCGACGATTTGTTGGAAGAAGATCTCTTCCAATTCGACATACCGTTAGTCAGCAATCTGACTCCTGACAGTGCTAATCCTCACTTGGCCTCCAATTCTGCGAACGCGGTTGCAAGCCTGATCGACGATGACACAATATGTCTCAGTCAACAACCGGCGAATCCGCCATCATTTGAACATGATGAGTTGATCGAGCTCGGGCCGAAGCAGTCGCCTCCGATTCAAGAGATGAATAGTGCTTCCGACGTTCCCGACCCGAATCGGATCCCTCCTTCGGTGTTCGTAAGGAATAACTCCACGACGCCGATGGAATGGAGTGTGACTTCCAATGAATCTTTGTTCAGCATTCATGTTGGAAACTCGAGCTTCACGAGAGACCTTGTTTTTCTTACTGACAAATCCGGAGAGCTGTTGAGTAACTACTCAGGTAGTCCATTGGATCCGTCTGCACCTGTACCACCCAAGTCCGATCCGAGTCCTCTGATTACGAATGCAGCAACAGTAGCAGAGGGTGGTAGTAATGCAGTTGCAAAGAATATTCTGAAAGAAAGGACAGAGGGGGGTGCAGATTTGGATAGGCACTCAGCCGAGAAGGCGCCTTCGCCTTCGTCTGCTAGTTTGTCGCGTTGCTCTGATAGCAGCGCAACGAGCTTTCGTTCCTTCGCGTTTCCAATGTAAGATCTCTCTCTTTGTCTCACTTCTTTCTGAGGTGCAAAATGCATGACTTCCTCAATGGAACAAGCCACAGATGTCACTTAATGGAGCATTATTATTCTTCAAGTGGGACTGGATCACCTGTTTGATTCCTCTCCTAGGATATGTTTAATGAAAAAGCAAAAACTCCCTGTTGAAGTTTCTGATTTTAGCCGCAAAAGCAGTCTACTTTGGGTATCTCATGAGGAGTTATTAGTGCTTTTTCAAAATCCTCTACTCAAGCAATACTCCAGTAACTCCGTTTTTTGTCGGAGTGAAAATTAATGTTTCTAAGTAGGATGAAGATAATGAATTCTTTCATAAATTGATCATGAATTTTTAGTTAGATATGAGACTAATATTCGTCAGCTGCATCGGCAGATTGACGGGGGAAAGGAGTGGGTCAATAAAGGTGGAGCCCCAGCTTCCGGCGTCGACAAATTCAGAGCAGGCGCAGCAGCCAGCGACAGCAGCACCGTCTCCGGCAGAGACCCCAAAAGTCAGCCCCCCTTCAGTTGCTGCTGCTGCTCCTGCTGCTGCTCCTGCTGCTGCTGCTGCTGCAGCTGAGAACAGATGGTTTCCTTGCTGTTCTTGCTGCCCTTTCTACTGATGATAGAGTGAGTTAGCACTATTGGCAGCTCCTTTCTTGTCCCTCCCCCTTTTTTTTTTTTTTTTTTTTTTTTTTTTTTTATTTTTTTTATTTTAATTCTGATTGCTTCTTGGACTTGACAAGCTGTTCACAGCATTATGAAACATCATCACATTTTGAGAGGCAAACTTTTTCCTCTGAGGAGTTGTGAATTCTACTAATCTTTTGATGGAAATTAGTTATACTTGTTCTATTGCTGAGTTAGTTTAAGATAGATGAAGGCATGCTTATCTATACTGGTCGACGAAATCTCTCCTCGCCGACAACGACAAACAGATGAGCATACTACTGATCTTATTATTACTGACTGATGAGGTAGGCGATTCGACCACAAAGCTTTTGACAAAATGATGCATGCGGACTGATCCAACATTTCATCCCCAGTGGTGTTCCGATTTGGCACGCATTGCTGTTCAGTTTCCCTTGTGAGGGATGCACAGAGGTGCTGATACTTTCTGTTTCCTATGGAGGAACCTCCATAAGCGAAAAAAAGATCCAGTGCTAGGATCGAACGGGCGCGAGAACAATTGCATATGTATACCACATTTGCAACGGAATTCCGGAACAGAAAGCTTCTTGCTGAAAAGAAGTGTTACAGGAGGAATAGGAGATCAAACAAAGAAGTTTCTTTCAGTTTTTTCTGCTCCTCGCAGTTCATTTGAAAGCCTAAGCACTTTACTCAAATCAATAGTTCAAACCGCACAGATTGTTTGGAAAATTTACATGGCTAAACGATGTCAAGTCTAAACACAGAATAAACTAAAGTTCACAGGTTTAGCTGTTAATTTACACCTGTTGACGGCGCGAATACAATAAATATCGTACATAGACTCTAGTCCGACGCTATAAAACTTGGCATTACCGCATTGTTGAAGATGTTAATCTTTTACGGTCAGAGGATGAGTGAGGCGCCAATTCGGGCCGGTCCTTCTACTCTTATTATGATACAGAACCTGTCAAATACACAAATGGAGAAGAAATTTAAATAAACTCTTTGGCATTTGTAGTAGTGTATTATAACCATCAGGGACAAGTAGTAAAGCTACATGTTATCAAAGATAAAAGGATCTTTCTCGGCATACGAGAGAAATAAACTTACAACTTTTTGGTCGTCCCCTCCTGTGCAAATATATTCATCATTCGGAGCCACGGCAACCTGTAGTTCATGTTCTTACGGTGACAACATTTACTTCAAGGATATTGCAGCATAACAAACAAAAGAAAAAATTCCGAAGGAACTAAAAGCATAGGTGACCCTGTTATAAATATCAGGATTTTCACATTGCCACCACGAAATGCGACAACACATTTGAACTCCATTGACTTAAAAGCAAGTGAACGTGCAACTTTAGGAACACTGCGAAAAGAAAGCGAAATGATAACAAGTTGTAGAAATTATGAAGATTTCAATTTTTAAAGGTGGCAAAGAAAACACTGATATTTATAGAGGGCTTTCCAGCATGTTAGCCCAAAAAAGCTGTTGCCTCTTAAGCAGCAATGGTCATGACTGAGAAACTAACTATGCATTTACCATAATAGAATGATATAATATAAGCATACCGTATTAATACATCTTGTATGGCTGGTAATATATCTCACAAGAGGCTGTCCGAGGGTAACATCCCACATTGCCATGCTATAAATAGACAGCATTTCAGTATAAGTTATCAACATGCTAAAGAGTAAAGAGCAAAATAATAATAATAATAATAATAATAATAATAAGATGGAAATTGAAAACTCCTTACCTCCCATCACCGCTCACACTAACCAATACGGGCTCATTTCGAAGCCAACGAACATCATTTACACCTTGATCACCCTCATTAACATGGCTGATACAATTTCGGAAGCACACTAAGTGTGATTTTAAAATACAGAATACAAAACTGGGAAAACAGATCAACCATCACGATGCAGTAGAATTTTCCTTTTACAAACTACTATTAATGTTGTCAAGATCCGAGGTCCAACCATACAGAGCAGAAAATAGCAGGAAAACTCACCCAGGGAGTTGACCTGTTTGTTCTGCAGTAGGCATTTGCCTCCCATGGCTCAAACAATGTAAAGGCCTAAAGAAACGCATATCATTGCTTTCACGAGATACATCTGTAGCCATCTGCCTATGATTCATAGGAAGGAGTCGTGTATCCCAGACCAAGGTGTTATTTGAAGTACTAGAGGCAGCAAAATAGGTACCACAACTGCTGAATGAAACAGATGTCACCTGTAGTAGGAAAGAAAAAAAGAAAAAGAAAAAGAAAAAGGTTCTAAGTTGCAAGAAAGTGAGAACGAAACAGATGTCATCTGTAGCAGAAAAAAAAACCCTTAAGCTGCCAGAAAGATGAAGGGGAAAAAAAAGAGAGAGATTAAAATATAAAACAAACTGAGAGAGTAAAAGAAACAAAGCAGCTTTGCAACAGAGGAACCAAAAAGTTTAGAAAGAGATTAAAATATGATCATTGATAGCAAATATAAGTGTTAACTGGAAGACAACTTCATAGCCAAGTATAATTTCTAAATAGAAAAACAACCTCATAACTGGGACCCACAGAAAGATGATTGATTGCACCACGAGTCCGCATGTCAAATAAGCCGATAGTTCCATCACCAGCACCTATACATCAAAGATTGTTATGTGAGTTCTAAAATAATAAAGGCGAGAGTCAAATAGAGAGCACACAAACAAAGGGGGAGGGGGGGTGTGGCGCTAACCTGTGATTAAAGTATTTCCAGCAGGATTTATTTTCAATGAAGTAATGTACTGTGAATTTTTTTTAAAAAAAGAAGTGTCAGTAACTTATCGGCTAGAGAAGCTTTTCGGGACAGAGAGTGAAAACAACATACAGAATCATTTGCAGGGAAAGTAAGACAGGATTCTGGAGATTCAATATCCCATAGTTGCACAACAGCAGCACCACCATATTCACAATCACTTCCACAAGCCAGAAGATTCTCACTACAAAACTCCATCACATTAATGGAAGGATAAACCAGGTCTTGGATCCTGAAAACATAAATGAGAGAATCCAGTGAAAGCTCATACGCCGCCATTAGCAAAAAATTTATACGAGTACATTGTGAAAGAAGCTAAAATCTATCTGCAATGACCATGGTTAAAATTCAAAGTTTGAAGATTGTAACACATTTTTAAGACACTGCAAATATGTCCAATCAAAAAATAATTGCATAGCAAATCAGCACGCAAATCTAAAAACATAAGATAATATACTGCACTGCGAATGAAAATATCTTGTACCACATTCAGAAAGAGTAATATAATTTGTATTCAAAAAACCAAATGTATAGAGAAAAATCAAGAGGATCTCAAAATGCTTTGTATATGAACCAAGGTGTACTAGAGAAGAGATGCATAAGAATTGATGAATGGCTTAAGGCCAAGTTAAATGTTTGAGGGAAAAAATAAAAAAAAACTTCTGCAGAATGTAAGCATTGAGAATATCTTATGAGCACCTCTACAGCTGAGAATAAGTAAATTGAAAATCTGAAACATCAAGATAAAGAAAAATATCCGTTCTAAATGAGAAATGCGTGAGGTGTAATTCCTTCATCTTGGATCAAAATTCACCAAGAAAGAGATTGATGAGGATAACTAAAGCAAGACTATTAAAAATGGGAAAGAGAAAATTTAAGAGAAAGGCTATAAGACCAGCCATATTTTACAGATTAAAATTTTGCATTATAAAGAAACCTTAGATGCAAAAACAGAGCATCATGATATCACAATGGAGAGGGAGATGTGTGGAGTTACTACACTAGGTAGAATAAGAAAATATCGTATTCAACACAAATTAGGCGTAGCACTCAAATAAGACAAACAAGTGATCAAGATGGTTCAACTTCGAGCTAAGACCATAATTCAACTTCAAGCAATATTGACAGACAAAAGTAACACTACAAGTTAAGACCAAGATGGGTAACAAAAAAATAATAATAAAGGAAAAGGGCTTTAAAGTAAGTTCCATAGGCAGAAAAGAAACCAATAAAACAAAGAACTAGTACATCATATGAATGCTAAAAATGAAACACTTTCCTTGACCTCAAACATGAATTTAGGTCAGTTGCAAGTTCACCCCTCAGCGCATTCCACAAAAGAAGTTTCCCATCCCCTTTGGCACCACTAGTGACTACGAGACCTGGAATATAACAACGACATCACATTCTACAGGCAAATAGAGAAATAGATAATGGCATAATACGATGGTAAGCAATAATGAGCAAATTTTATAACACAAGTAAACTAATAAAAAAAATTGAACAACAAAAAAAACTCTGGAAATTTTAAGAGGCAGCTCAAAAGAAAATAACAGCAATCAAGAAGAACAATAATATATAAGTAATAAAAACTAAACATAAGCCAAGGATATAGCCATACAGGACTGCCATTTGTTGACAATCATAGCATTGATTTTTTCGGTATGCCCAACAGAGGCTCGGTCATCACCCCCCAATGTATAAAGGCAAGAACCAGTAATGCAGTCCCAAACCTGTTTCATCGTTGAAAGCCAAATGCTCAAGAATCAATTATGTTATAAATTTGTCACAATAATGTTGTTACACTACCTAAATCATGAACTTACCTTTAGTAAGTTAGAACCGCATGAAACTACACTTGCACCTCTAACTGCAAAATCAATGGACTGGATCTATAATACAATCAAAATTACACAGGTCACATTACATTGAACACCAAATTGTGCAAAAAGGAGAAAACATTCCGACATGGGAAATAAAATATCACAAAACATGAACTTTCTACTGTCATGAATTAGCTACATACATATGAAGCATGAACTTGTGTGTCCTGAATTAGCCACAAACATATGAGTATGAACTTGTATAACAAAATCACAAGTAAATAGTCATACAAGCGTTTTCCAAAAGCATGCAGGATCAACTACAGTTAAACAGCCATTGAGAAGGCTTCAAAGATATGATAATACAGCAAATCTGAAATAAACTCTAAGAAATTAGTCTCAGTTTTCAGGATCCAAAGCAAAATCACACACAAAGGAGCTTGCTGGGAAACATGTATCATCATTTAGCTAATGCTAGCAACCTTGTTGGACGTTCACATTTAACAATAAAAAACCTTAAGGGTATACAATTCACTGCAATTAACACTTTCGATCAATGTATTACATCAACGGTCATCTATTTCTTCCATTATGAGCCTAGAACAACAATCATATATTAGTTTCACAACTAGAATCCAACTTTGCAGAGTAAAGTTAGTTGCAAGTTTTAACTGCACAGTTAGGGCATCTTAGAACTGCTGCTTCAAATTCCATGATCGAAAATCTGCTTCACTTTTCTCTCTACCAAACACCTTAAATTAAAGAACCACTTAGTCCATAACTCCATCACATATATATCTTTATAAGTTTTCACATCACAGTTCGGAGCAACTAACAAAGAAATTTTCTGGTAAGCCCAGCACAACATCTTAAACTTTGGTTACAGAAGCACAACAGTGTCAAACAGCGCAACACTTAAATAAATAATATAACACAGAACAGTTTCGCTTTTCATCTTCCTCTGCAAAAGAACAAAATTTTATGCTTGATTCGTTCAAGGAAAGAAAAAAAGGCACCTTCTGAGAGTACCTGACAATTATGACCATTAAGTTGAATAGCCCTTCCAGAGCGAAGATTGTAGAGTAATAATTCATTAGGCGTCTGCAATACAACATAAAAAGAATTGTGACAGGTTGTTGAATACCTCAGAGGAGTATGCTAAGAGGCTATTTTTAAATATGCCAGAATTTAAGGGTTTTCATGCATTGATTAAAATTATTAAATATTGTGATTTAAAAACCATACAACTTGGAAGTGGTAGATATATTTGAGGTATATTTTGGTGCATGCTGAATCATCATGAGACAAAGACCTGATTAGAGCAGCAAACAAGCTGAGGCAGCCCTTCTGGGTGGAACCTCACATTGAGAACCTTTTGAACGCCTTGCTGAAAGCCCAAAATTAAGTATAACTTCCGGTTAGGTAAGATGAGTAAAAATAACCAGAGAAGTATTGTCCAAAAGGACGAGAATTTCTATCGCTGAATCTTTGCCACTAAAATAACCAGTGAAGTTATGTTCTTACATAACTATAAAAAAATTCACTCCACAAACATATGTAAAATAATAAAAATAGGGATTTGCAAGAAAATAAAAATAATTCCCAATAGATGTGTGCTAAAATATGTAACCAAAAAGTCAACAACAGCAAGTTAGTACAGGAGATTAAGACACTGAATTACTTCTTTAGTGTTAAATTTATCAATTCAGCAAAAGTTGTTCATGATATATCGCAAAATGGAGAGTTCTATCAATTGTACACAAATCACAACTAGAAAATAACCAATGCCTGTACGGTGCCATAACAGTGACGAGCCTAGGTTATTCATACCCTGCCATTACGGTGAGCCACAGCCGCACTTGACATATAGGCACACCAAATAGGAATCCATGAGGAATAACTTCTTCTCTCGAGAGTCACAGCAGAGCCCTCAAATTGACTCCCAAGTGATCGCCACCCTATTATTGCAAATCAAAGTATAAAGCTAAACATAATTTAGCACCATCCGTGTAAAAAATAGTGGACTGAACAGATAAGAGATGTACCTTTAAAAAATGGGACCCATCTTTCCCGATTTCTACCAGCATAACAACTGCGAGAGCATGCCATTTGCCAGCTGGCACCTTTTTCTCGACCCTCTAAACAAATTAATATGTTTTTCTTGCATATTCTCTGAGATAATGTTGAAGAAGTATCTCCTCTCCATATATTGAGCTTCCTTCCTTCTTCGCATTGTGAACTTGAAGGTTGGTCAATTCGTGATATTCCTGTCGGACAAGTGAAATGCATTAAGACATTAAAAAGAAAAGTTGAAACAACAAAATTAATCTACCATGTTCTGCTTGGTTCCCCCAACACCCCACCCCTCTCCGCCCCCACCCCCCCCAACCCAAAAAGAAAGAAACACAAATGTTAAAATAAAAAATATTAAGTAAATTATGTTAGCCACGCATCTCAATGAGAATCGTCATTCATCAACACAAGCCCACTTAAGTGGCATCTATTGGCTCATAAAGAAAAAAAAATAAATGTACCACAAGAAGTTTCACAGTAAGACCATGCAGGAGTAACAATGATAGGGTTCCTCTTCCTTTTTTGTCCAAACTTCGTCTCTGGGAATGGTTTAGGCTTTGATTGTTCAGAAACATGTATTCTTACTACATCCTGAGAACATGATGCACCTCCAGGCGAATTCCTGGTGCTTACATCCTTTTTCCCAGTATCGGACAACCAACTACTGATATTTGTTTCAGGCTTCTGTACAACGGTACATGATGGGCGAGCTTCGCGAATGTCGATTGCAGGTTTGTATTCTGAGACGACACTAGATAATTGGTTCTGCAAATCTGTTAAACTGAACCATATCAAAGAGAATTGAAGCAAGAACCATGCTATATATTTAATGTCGAAACATCAAATTCAATAACTTACAGTTTATATCTGAGAAAAGCTTCTTTCTTTTTTGATAATACCTTATTGTCTCTCACTGCCCCAACTGAAAATCTGGCTGTGGAATACAGTACTGTCAACATCCAATTATGCTGAGGAACCCAAACAGCCAATAATAAAAAAAATTACAACATTCTGCCAAACAAAAGGCCAAATCTATACTCATACATGGAGTAGGCACTTCCCGTGATGTTGTACCACTATTGGCAACCTTCAATGAAGCCCTGGCTGCCGAAAGCTGCAGACCCTGTTCAAATAAATTTCAGCCATTGAATTGAGAATCCTCACAGGTCCATTCATCTGTTAAGAGAATAGAACTATAGAACCTAATCCAAGACTTGACCAGAAAACTACCTGAAACATGATGAGGTGTATACTATCTTTAATCTGTAACCAAGCAAGGAAAACAAATAAACTTAAATGTTCCACTAATCCCATATTGGACTCTTCTTGCCTAAATAAGAGGGAAAACCACATGATTTTAATCACATTCAGTGTGGCCATATTTATGCTTTAAACCACTTGCCCGCAAATCATATTATTAGAATAGCATTCTTAATGTAAGAATATTTTTTTGTTTAGTTAGCATTTCTGATTTCCCTGACGTATGTACAACTCCCGTATAGAAAATCTTTGTTTAGCTCAAATATCAAAATTCCCTAAATATGTCAACTTTCACTGCATCTCGATGTGAGAGTTGTCCGATTATATCAAAAAGATTACTGCAATAGCCCAAAACGAAAGATGGCAATGGTGATTATATATTGGTGAAGAACATTAGTGATAGCGTCGAAGGTGATGATGGCGACAAAGGGGCTTTAGATTATATCGTGTGCGCGTGAGAGAGACAGAGATGAGAGATCTCACTACCTTTGGCAATTTGCCCTTCTTCTTCAACAACTTCAAATGCAGCCTCTGAATATAGTGCATCAGATGGTACCGCGAATGCTTCTCGAACAACTTCTCCATCACGTCGGGGTTCGCCGACAACCACTCCGAGATCTCCTTCCCATTCACCAACACATCCTTATCCAGCATCTCCAGCCACCCGTACACGGGCTTCCACAGATCCGTACGCTGGAACCTGTAGGGGAACTCCACCTGCTCCCTCCCCTCTTCTACCTACAACAGCTACCAAATTTAGGGCCTCGCTATACGAATCTCCCCCGCTAGCGCAAGGGTTGAGGCGAAGAACGAACCTGGCGATTGGGGATCGAGGAGAGCAGCCTCTGGTGGAGGTGCGGGCGAGGGATGGAGCGTAGATCGTCGGGGAGGGAGGAGAGGTGGGAGTCGATCCAAGAGTCCACCTCGCTCGCCGTGGGAGTGTAGTTTGGCGGGAGAGAGGAGAGCCAAGCTCTCCCCAGAGCCATCCATTCATGGGAAGAGGAAGAAGACGAAGAAGGTTGGTTCTGTTTAGGGTTAGGGTTAGGGTTAGGGTTAGGGTTATGGAGGGGGACGGGGAACGTGGGAGCGTCGGGTGGGAGGGCTCGCAGGGAAGAAGCCTCCGACATTTTCCGGAGAGCAGGTTCTTTCTCCTTCTGGAAACATACTTACCGTGGTTTATTTATTTATTTTTTTTTTAACAACAAATAATAATAATAATAATAATAATAATAATAATAAAAATTATAAATAAAAGTATCATAACTCATAAGGATAAAAATTATAAGCAAAAAAATAGTAGTAAATTAAATTTAAAAAATTATAAACAACAACAGTAACCATAAAGAAGGAGAGTAAGCACACTAACAAAGTAAAAACTGTGTTACTCTATTTCTTTTTTTTTAAATTATATATATTTTTAAATATGTGTTATTTTCTTTAGCTTTATTTTTTTACTCTGTTGCTATTTGTTGCTATCATTGTAATATAAACTGGATAATAGGAAAAAAATATATGTTCAAAAGTTTTTACTAATAATTTAAACTAAAAAATTTATGTCATGATCAAAATTACTAATCACAATTTACATACTAAATATATAATTAGAGATAAAATAATTTAAATATTTTTTTAAATCTAATTATATTAGTATTAGCGAAAACCACATCATAATTTGTAATATCCACATAAAAAACAACACTAAATAAACAATAAAATCAAAATATCTATAATGTAAAGGTTCAGATTACACAGCAGTACACTAAGTGCATTGAGAATCATAAAATATTATCGATGCAACAAAGTAGATTATTGGAAAGTATATATAACAACTAAATCAAATAATATCATAATCAAATTTCAACATTAATTGACAAATTTAAAAATAGCAACTCATATAATGAAACCGATGCTACGGAGAAGCCGCATGCGAAGAGAGAGTCAGAAAACCTATCTTTAAAAAAGAAAAATCACAGCATCAAGAGAGAGAAAATAGATGCTCAAGATTAAAAAAATTATACCAATAAAGGAGGTCACGCAACATTGGATAATAAATCAAGCTTAATATAAATGTATAGATAGAAAATGGTAAAGATAATAAAATACACATGCTGATTCGTTAATAAAATTTTTAAATAAAATAAATTAAAAATATTAAATAATTAAATTTTAAATTTGGGACCTCGGTGTTAATTACCAGGTTCTAATTCAAACTGTTTAATATAGTCCTTTTATGCGGTATTAGACTCACTAGCAATAATAACTCATTGGATATAAATCATCGGTCATCCGTTAGTAATAATAACTTGTTAGGTCCAAACCGCCTGCCATTCATTAGTAATAATAATTCGTTCGACTCAAACCATCTGTCACCCACCGGCACTAATAATTCGTTAGACCTAAACTACTAGCCTAGCAATATATTCATTGGGCTCAAACGACCAACATAAAAATATTTAAACAAAATCATTTTTACTATGACTTTATATATTCTCAATCAATTTTTTTTTTCCGTCAATTATTGGAACATTACATTTAATATACATATAAAATTTTTACATTATAATTTGTTGAAATAATATAGAAACTATTTAAATTATAATTTATTTTTAGTTTCCTATTTGATATTTTAAAATGTTTGGTTATCTATCAAAACTTTTAATTTATTTAATTTGAGTTTATCAATATTATTTTTTTAAAAACTTAAGTTAATTTTTTTTATTTTAATAAATATATAATTATGCAAATTGTATAGAACATAATAATTAAACTAGTGAAGATAAATAAAGTATTCAAATATTAAAATTAAAGTACTCTTAACTTGACTCAAATAAGATAAATTAAAATATTAAATAATAAAATTAAAAATTTAAAAAGCAAAATAATAAATTGAAAATGATTCATAGTGCTAAAAATATATATAATACATTTTTAACTTCTAATTTTTTTATGGCCCATATTTACTCCACTATCTTATTATTATTATTATTATTATTTTCTAACAAAGGAGTACTATATATAAACTATGGAATCCAAAGATGTAAGCTATACATTATTATGTGGGTACGGATTATATTTTATATTTATTTAATGTATATTTTACTTATTTATATATATATTTGTATTATAATTGTAAACTAGAACTAGAATATTAAATATTTAATTTAATTTTTTTAAAATAAGATAATCATCAACATGTCTCATTTCAATTTCCATTTCAAATATCAGATCGAGTCACCTTCTTCGACCCCGCTCTCTCTCTCTCTCTCTCTCTCTCTCTCTCTCTCTCTCTTTCTCTTTCTCTTTTCTCTCTTTTTAACTCCAAAACCTCTCGAGGGCTTTCTCTCTCCGAGCTCCTCCTCCGCTCCTTCCCCTTCCCCTTCCCCTTCTCTCTCTCTCTCTCTCTCTCTCTCTCTCTCTCTCTCTCTCTCTCTCTCGACGAACCCGCCACATCTTCCCCTCCAAAACCCTAACCATGGCATACCCCGTAGCACATTTGGACTAACCCTAACTCAAAACCAAACCCTTAGCTCCGAGTCTTCTTCCAGCTCCTGTAGTTTCCATTTGCGAGGATCATCGGCGCATTCCCTCCCCCTTCTCTTCGAGATCCACCACTACGTGACCGAGGTACTCTCTCTCTTGTTCTTCGTTGTTGATTTCTAGGGTTGCGTTTTTTCGTGTTTGGTTTAATTTTCTGAAAATTTCACTGTCGCTTCGGGAGATTCACCGATTTGGCGATCTTCGTGCACAATTTGTTGTTTATTTTAAGTGCAGTGAAATTTTAACCATCCCGTATTATGCTAAATTGTTTATTTTGTTGGTAATGTCTATAGAGTTTCCTCGTCTTGTAGAAGTCATTGCCTGTTTTTAGTATGCTTAAGAGTTGGAAGCATCTGTTAAATTTGTTTTCCTGTTTTTGTTATATGTGGCAGAGAGTATATATTTGTTTAAATGTGTAAATGATGCTTTTTATTCATTCTGTTAGTAGAGGTGCTCCAGATTAGGAGTTTTAGGCGCAGGAAATAACCAGCTAACAGTTTTTCGCAGGTAGCATGACAAGGTCTCTTCAAAAAGTATTTTTGCGCCTGGATTCGCGGATAAAGCGGTAGTTTGTTGTAGTATTCTGTAACAGCTGAAGTAGTAGGCTGTTTGCATGTGGTGCCTTCTTTTTTTGGTGTTCTCTATTTAGGCCGTAGACCAGAATTCAGAAGTTTGTGGATGCTGATATATCCTCCTTTGCTGAACAATGCAAACGAGGAAAAAGGTCCTTGCGAGAAATGCATCAAGAGAGCATACTAACTCTAGATCATTTAGACAGCCTAAAAAGGCGACTTTTGCAGCTGAAAAGAAAGTTTCGGATTTAATCACGTCTTCTGCCAAGAAACAAAAATCTGGTAAACACTTCCCTCTCTGATTTTATTGTGTTGATAGAAAAAAGACGAGTTTGTTTTTTTTTATAGATTCTACTGCACATATATACTTGATAATATCTTTTGCTGCTTTTACTTTGCTGCCACATTATTAGGACTTTGTAAACATTTATGAAACCAAAGTTTGATCCTGAAATATACCTTTTTTATATGTTTAATTTGACCCATGTTCGGTAAGTTTCGAAAGTAATGTCTATCAGGGCATGTATAATATATTTTACTAGATTTTTTTTTTTTTTTTTGTACGCGTTTGCAAACTGCTGCTATATTTTTGTTTGAATGCTGTGTGGTAGTGATTTTCGTTCTCTTTGTGAGGGGGGTTATAAACAGTCTCATGTATTGCTTTGCACTTTGATGAAGTTGAAGTTTGGGATTGAAAACTTTCTTGTTCTTGATGGCAATACATACATCCACTTTTGCAGTTGCTGTGAGACCCTCAAAGAAGTATGGAATTGCTGAAGTGGGAAGGAACCTGACTTCTGGATGTGATGTGACAGGTGAGAATGAAGGTGTTTGTGTGGCAAAGAAGACTTCCCTTGATCATAAGGTGAATAAAATTTTTGCTCTTTTAACTTAGTTGATTGAGGTCCACTGTTGCTTTGTTTATATTGTAATCAAGATCCTGTCGGAATATCTTGTAAGACTTCACCTTTTCTGTCTTATGCACATTCCACTAGTGACAGTAAAGAAGGCCTTTTACATCTCATTGAGAAGATTGTTTCTTAAGAATCTATAACTAATGTATTTAGTAGGTATAAAGCCCATTGTAAGGGGCACTATCCAGTCAATCAGATGTTTTATTTTCTTTCTTATTAGAATTGTTTATTCTTTAGAACCAAGGTCATTTAATCGAAATAATACACTTGTAGCAATTACTTGTTACCTTCCTCATATGGATATTGTATGATCAACGGCGGTTGTATTTGTTTCATTTGTTTATACTAGAAGTAATGGGTTAGTTTATGCTAGTAACTTCTGTAGATGCTGTAGCAAAATCTTCTCATCCATTTTTCATTTTCCAGATAATGTTCCATGTTTGTTCTGTTATGGTGTTTTAAAACAAAACTACATTAACTCTAGCTTGTATTTTATGGCAGAAATCAGGTGAGAATGCTGCCGAGTGTGTGCGCGGTTCTATATTTTCCCCTCCCTTCCATCATCCCAAGGAGTCTGGTGATGATGTTCAAGCAAAAGGTAATATATAGCTGATTAAATAGTTTAAAAAAACTTAATGACATTATAGTTATAATTCTTTGTAATTGGTGTATGCAAACCTATATCAGGCGATCTTCTTATTTGCCTTTCATGGCCATTCGGCCCATTCCAAAGTTGGCGGCGATATACGACTTCCAGTGTGAGAAATATTGTTTTATATCTTTTTAATTTTCAAGATATTGCTGTCAACTAACCAATGTGGGTATCTGCATAGACAGTGGGTTTAGTTTTGCAACATTTTTTGTTAAGCTGGAAATGAAGCCTCTATTTTTATATAATATTGGATATAGTATATTCCAGGCATTGGCTTGTGGAAGTCTCTGTGCCATTCATTCAATTTCAGTTTCTCTCTATTTTTTCTTTCAGTTAACTCGGTGAACTCGTTCAAGGATAAAGACCAACTGCATCATAATGATTGTCCAATTGAAGAAGCAAACGCTCATTCCGTGCTTTCCTTCAGCTCATCAACAAAACAGAAGATAAATGTTGACAAGACGACTGAAGATAGCGGTGAAAATCCCACATTTGATGGACTAAACCATTCTCATGCAGTCCATATGGAATCAGATAATGCGATCTCATCACTTGAGGATGAATTTAGTGCCTTGGGAAACCTCTCTTCTGAAGTGTCAGCCATATATATTGCAATGCAACATTCTAAGTTGGAGTGCATCGACGAGCAAAGTCAAGACTCAATGTCAACAGAAGATTGTGTGGAGCCTGATGAAACTGATGATTTTGATGATTTTGATCCGTATTCATTCATAAAAGATTTACCTGATTTATCAGTGGTGGTTCCAAAGTTCCGGCCCATGCTTCTCCCTAAGCAAACGCGGAGTTGCCCTTCAACTACTCTCGTCCTGGATTTGGATGGTAATTTACATCTGTTTCTTTTGTAGATGATGCTATACCTGCATTACCTAAATTAACATTGCAATTTCAGTATAGAATCATAGAAGGGGCTGTTTGGCCTAGATTTAAGAAAAGTGATTTATGCATAATTGATTTTGGCTTGAAAAAGTGATTTATGTTAAAAGCTATAGAGTTTTTGGTTGAATCTGATAGAAAAGTAATTTTTCTGAAGTGATTTTAGAAAACTGTTTGTCAATTTTTTTTGCTGAAGTGATTTTGTATTGTTGTTTAACATTAATAATAATTAATACTAATATTACATGCCAATATTTATAAAAAGAAGTGCATTATAATACTCGTAAAAAAAATGGACATGCTAATATTTGTTAATAGAAAGTAATTTTTTTCTCATCTTATATGATTTTTTTTATATAGAAACTAATGGGATGCTTTCCCACCACATTTCTCACAGTACAAAGGCCTAATTTGGTGGTTAAAAGCACCATTTTTATAGTATAAAAGACAAAAATTTTAAAAGCACTTTCAATCTTTCTTTCTTTACCATATAAAATTGCGGTTGCAACGGTCAACGGAGAAGAATGTAAACCATAAAAAGAGAAAATGAGTAAGGGGAGAGAGATGGAGTCGGGAGAGATGGGTTGGGAAAACAGGAAGGTGAGAAGAGAGGGATTGAGTTTGCTGTTGGAGAGAGGTGGGTTGGGGAGGTGGAAGAGGAGAGAGAAAAGGTAGGAGAATGCATTAAATGACTATAACAGAATATGGGAGAATTATGTGATTTGTTTAGCGCAATCTGAGCATTTTTGTTAAAGTTTTAAAATGATGAAACTGATTTTGCGGGAATCAGTTTTTGAGAAGCAGCTTTAAACTACTTCTGATTCTGGGGCCCTAACAATTAGTTTTCTGATTCTGAAAAGCAGAATCAGTTTTTCCAATGGTTGTTGCTAAATGCTCTATTGAGTCAAAAATTACTTTTAGGCCTAAAATCAATTTTCAAAAGCTAGGCCAAACACCTACTAAAAAGACTTTGCATACTTAGTATCAAACTAACATCTTTTACCGTCGAATTTCGTTCTTGATGGAATTTGTGAGTGAATGTGTAGCTACCATTCTTGTTTTCCAATATAATAGTGTGTGGCGGTAGGGGAAAAAAAAAGGAAGATGCTTGCAGGATAGTAGGTAGGCTTATATGTAGTATGTTTATGTGCTGTAAAAGTATAACCTGCTTTGTTTTACTGAAACATTACTTTTGCTGTAAAAAAAAAAAAAAAAAAAAAAAAACATGTGACCTGTTTATGTTGTTCCTATCTGCTATTATTTACAAAGTATCCATGGATTTATTATCAAATTTTATCATTGAGATGTGAATTCACCAATTCTTCACAATCTCTTTCTTAATTGCACAATTTTGATCGGTTTCTCAATCGGCTGGAGTCAGTTATTAAATGAGTGGTAAAGATTGATCAGAATGGCTACATAATACCCGAAGTAGTTGACCTAAAGGCAAATCTGTACTGAGGTCATAATTCACTAGTTCCATTTAGATATGTGCTTTTATTCTCTGCTCTGTTAGTTTAGGCATTGGATTCTTTATCTTGCTGTTAATTTCTATGTGATGGTTGTACTGTATTACCATATTGACAGAGACATTAGTGCATTCCACCCTTGAGCCGTGTGATGCTGATTTCACATTTCCGGTGAATTTTAACCTTAAAGAGCACACTATTTATGTTCGTTGCCGGCCTTACCTCAAGGATTTCTTGGAGCGGGTCACTAGCCTATACGAGACAATTATTTTTACAGCTAGTCAAAGCATCTATGCGGAGCAGCTTCTTAACGTTCTTGATCCGAAAAGGAAATTATTCCGCCATCGTGTTTACCGTGAGTCCTGCGTCTTCGTGGAGGGCAATTACTTAAAGGATCTGTCAGTTCTTGGTCGTGATCTGGCTCGTGTTATCATTGTCGATAATTCCCCTCAGGTTTGCCTCTTTTTCGTATTGCCTGGCATAATTTTGCATGACTTGCTTTATGGTCTTGGTTTTTTATTTTATTTTATTTTATTTTTTTTCTGTTTTTCTGGTTGGCTTCTCCTTGGCATGCCTCTACAACAAATATTGTATCTGTTTCTCGTGTTTTTTATCCTCCAGTTGTGGTGGGTGTTTGAGGCCCCTTTTTGGTTTGGCCAAAATTGTTCCATATATTACATAGAACTAGGCCGGAATACCATTAATAGTACTAAATCATTAATGCTATTAGGTTTTCGACCCTTAGATAAAGGGATGTGCGGTTATGATGATAATGATCCCCTAGATTTTAGTGGGTGGTTGGTAGGATAGTATGATCTAAGGGGTAAAAATGGTCAAAAGGATAGCTCTAGCGGTGAAAAACTTGGTAGTACCGAGTACTGTGTGCTATTGATAACATTGTAGTAAGACTATTATATTTATGGAAAAAAAGATATACAAATTGATTCACTAATATCTTGCTGTCCCAGGCATTTGGTTTCCAGATAGACAACGGTGTTCCGATCGAAAGCTGGTTCGACGATCGCAACGATTGCGAGCTCCTTTTACTACTACCCTTCTTGGAAAGCTTGGTCGGCGCGGATGACGTGCGGCCCCTAATAGCAAGAAAGTTCAATCTCCGCGAGAGGGTTGCAGCTGCTACGTGTCTTCCGATCGACTTCAGAAGCTAAATTGATCCTTTTGCTCTAAAAAACCGAAAGTTGTTTTGGGCGGCGAATGCCTCTGTGATCTCCAGGTGTGTTTTTCTCCATCTTAAGTGAGGCATTTTTCTTTCCCCTTTGGGAGTTTTTGTTGTTTGCTGTGATGAGCTGCTGTATTTGTTGTATTTTATCTTTGGAATAGTGTGAGAATGGGAAATTGCTTGTAAACTTTTCTAAGTGGGTACAGTAATAACTATTTGTTACAAGTGCCAAAGTTTTTTATGCATGTTTTCATAGCAATTTCCAGGAAGAAAAAGTGGGCCTCAAAACTCCTAAAAGTTAATTTCAATCACTAGATGCAATTAATATTCAATTGAGACATTTCATTTGTGTGTTTATTTATTATTATTTTTTTTTTGGTTTTTCTATCTAAATTTACTGTGATGTTGACTCTTTAACATGTAAGTTTACATCCTAAATGCATATATTGTTGAAGAGGATTGCTACATGTACACCCCGAAGGGGTGTACATCCTACATCTCCACCTCTTTAACATGTAAGTTTACATCCTAAATGTATATATTGTTGAAGAGGATTGC
The DNA here is from genome assembly GCA_029204045.2 of Tillandsia leiboldiana. Taxonomy (NCBI): domain Eukaryota; kingdom Viridiplantae; phylum Streptophyta; class Magnoliopsida; order Poales; family Bromeliaceae; genus Tillandsia; species Tillandsia leiboldiana. The sequence goes on from CM055078.1 coordinate 1,644,087, forward strand.
TACATGTACACCCCGAAGGGGTGTACATCCTACATCTCCACCTTTTTAATGGTGGCGATGTTTTTTACGGGTCACATCAAGTGACCCATCATCACACCCCATCCTTAGATGGGTGGGGGTGTGAGATGTACACCCCTTACGGATGTACAAGTAGCATTTTCCATTGTTGAATTTTGGGATGTACGTTTTATATCTTATTCATTTTAGAATAAGTTAAATTTTTCTTATCATTTTGAATTTTACACCCAAATGGGGTGTACCAGTGCTAAAAAAAAAAGTGGACTTGGACCAGAGAATCAATAATTAGAAACCAACTTTTTATTCTGAGAATATTTTGTTTTTTCCTTTACATGCAATTAAAGGCCTCAGTATTGGGCAAGGGTTTGTTTATTTCATATTATGAAAAACAATAATAATATATCTCTTTTACATTTTTAATACGTTATTTATTTTTTATTAAGTAAATAATAAAATTTTTAAAAAATTAGTTTTATCCGTATACAAATAAAATTTTAAAAAAATTATTTGATCTCTATTTGAATATGAACTCACGGATGACGCGGCAGCGTTTACGTCATCGCACAGAACACGGAAAAAAATGTGTGGGTATGTTCATTAAATTAATTTTTTTAAAAAAAAATTATTTATAATTCTATCAAATTTAGTGCTTATTTTTAAATTTAATTAATACAATTTAAATAATTAATTTAATAAAATTATTAAATTTAGCGAAATTTCAATCTACGCTCATCAAACTGTTAAAAAAAAAAAAAAGCCAAAGGAGTTATTTCAAAATATCTTATAATTGACCGGGTTTTTGTACGTTTTTTCACCTCTCAGTACCAAATTACCAATACAAATACAAAATTCGAACCACTTCAATTTCCTTCGAAGAAGTTCGAGGTGCTCCGCGAAATTGCATGCCAAAAGCGGGTGCTTTTTTGCAACCCGCCCCCTGCTACTTTCCCAATCTCTCCTTTTAATCCCAACCCTTCATTTTTTTTTTATTTAATTTATTTATTTATTTTTCTTTTGGTTGTTTTGAGAGCTCCTCAATTTCGTGGTGTGATTTACTGCTTCTCTTCGAATCCTCTTGTTTTTTTTTCTCGCTTTTTAGGGTTTTTGAGGATGGAAGGTTCTAGAAAGAGGGTTTTGGTCACCTCCAATGGGGATGAGATCTCCAAGGGCGTTGCTTACAATTTGGCCAAATCTGGATCCAGGTGATCTTCTTCTTCTTCTTCTTTTTTCCCGCTATTTTTTGCTCTATTTTTCATAATTTTTTTTTTCTCTTTTTGTTTGTTCCTTTATGATCTATCTAATACTTCGTGCTGTTCACTGTAGTTTTCACTTTTGTTTCTAATTTTTTAAAATTTTGAAATATTTGTTTTGTCGAGATATTTATTAATTTAGATAAAAATTAATAAACTTTTGATTAAAAATATATAAATTTTATTTTTATGGATTATTTTGATCTGACTATCTAATTATCTAATTTTTTAATTTGCTTGATTTGAATTAGTCATTAATATTTTGACTTCAAAATTTAAACTAATTTTTAATTTTAATGAATTTATAGCTGTAAAAATTGCATTAAATATGCTAACTAAATTAGTAAAAACAAACTGCATGTTCAAAATTTGAAGTTAAAGTATTAAATAAATAAAAAGATTGAATAGCCAAATCAAAATCATCTATAGTTCAGGCAAATTTTATACATTTTTAACTAAAGGTTTTTGAACATTAGGAATGTAATTGCGGAATTTCATAGCCCTTTTTCTTTTTCAAGTTCTTAAAATAAAAAAGGAAAATTGGAAGGTTTGGTGGTGTAATTAATTAACCAAATGGTTAGTATAATTTTTGTGCCGGGGAACAAGGTATGGAATAAGGACTTGTTCCAGTCTTGCTTCCCAAACGCGTTTTGTTATGAATAAGAACAAGAGTTCTCGTCTTTTCGGAACAAACTAGTATAAGCCTGAAATTATTGTTCTAGTCTTTTTCTTGGAACAAACATAAGAATAAGTTTAATTAAAGTAAATATAATTTTAATTAAACTAATTTTGACTAATCTAATTATTTATTAACTAATTATCTAACTGCTAAATAATTAACTAATTAGTTTATTAAATTATTTATAGTTAATTAAATTATTTTTTAACAATACGTATTATTGTTAATTATTTTATCAATTAATATTTAACATTGTGTAGCAATAATTAATTAAATAAGTTAAATTATTATTTAATTAATATTTTTATACTAATTAATTAGATAAAATATTATTATTTTAAAATTATAATTATCTTTATTCTCACTATTCCAATCTAACTATACAAATCTTATTTTTCTTATTCCTGTGTGAACAATCCAATTTTCATTCAAACGCAAAATTAGTTTTGTTAACTTATACTTATTTCTGGAATAAACAGTTCTAGCTTATATCTGAACCAAACACAGTCTTAATATTTGACTTTTGTGATTTGCAATGTAATTTTGTTAGGTTGGTGTTGGTGGGTGATGAGAACTCTCTCAGGGGAATGGTTGGGGAAATCATGGGTTCCCTGCATGGGATTGAACCCATTGATGTGGTTGGTTTGGATTTTGAAGAGGAAAAAGGGGCTGCTTTTGATGCGGCAGTGGATAAGGCTTGGATGCTCCTGGGCAAATTAGATGCTTTTGTCAACTGTTACTCCTATGAAGGTAAAATTTTTAAAAAACAATTCATTATTTTTCAGAGTTATGATTCTAGTTTCGTTATTTTGATGTGTAATAGGATTTATTAGATCATTACATTTCTGTGTTGTTTTATTTTTCTTACTAACAAGGTTGATATCAATTTCTGCTTTGGTTTGAGAAGCAAAGTTTACGAATAAGTAAAGATTTTTAGTTTAAGGCTATGATTGGGCTTGCTCGAGTTTTGGTGCTGTTGAAGTGGAGTTGTTTGAACAAACATTCACAGCTTTTTTTATCGTCAAAATCTTTCCATCATCTGCAACATAAACATAAGTTTATTGTTGGAACGCAAATCATTTCAGCTTCATGCCGTGTTACTAATTTAAACTTCTTTAGTGGTGGATAGCCTCATTACGAAATTTAATCACTCTTTAGTTTCTGAGGTTAGTGCAATATGTCGGTCCTAACAATATGCATACAAGATTCAGAACTAGCTTGATAGAACTAACAATAATCAGGATGACTCGTTTTGTGTGATTCGGATATGAGATATTTTGTGTATTTATGACCCTTGATCTATGTATTTGTACTAATTTATCCAGGGAACATGCAAGATTGCCTCGATATAAGCGAAGAAGAGTATAAAAAGACGGTGAAAATTAATGTAATGGCACCGTGGTTTTTACTAAAAGCTGTCGGTAAACGACTCAGAGATTCTAAATCAGGAGGGTCCATCATCTTTCTAACCCAAATTATTGGCGCTGAGAGAGGGTTGTATCCTGGGGCTGCAGCTTATGGTTCAAGTTTAGCTGCCATTCAACAATTGGTTCGGGTAAGTCTTTCTAGTTTGAATTGGAATTGCGATTGTTTTGCATTCAAAAATGTTCGCGCTTGGTAAATCACATGATGCATACATGTGAGATAGAGTTTTAATTCATCTGAATGGCAAGTAGTTCTGCATATATGTGCATCTGAAATGCTAATCTTAGTCCAAGTGTTATCCGCATCTAAATTTTGAGGCAAGCAATCATGCTGTGAAAATGGCTCTGCTGCATGTGGATTGTAACTTGAATTTGGTTTCTGAATATCGCTTCTTCTGTGGCATTTTCCAGCTATCAGCAATGGAGATCGGCAAGCATAATATCAGGGTGAACGCGATAGCTCGCGGGCTGCATCTGGGAGACAAATATCCCCTACACGTAGGGAAGGACAAGGCGGAGAAGTCGACAGGCGAGGTGATGCCGCTCTTAAGATGGCTCGACCCCAAGAACGACCTCGCCTCCACCGTTCTGTACCTTGTCGGGGACGACTCCCGCTACATGACCGGCACTACCATCTTCGTCGACGGGGCTCAGTCCATCGTGAGGCCCCGCATGCGGTCCTTCATGTGAGGGAAATCGAGTTCTCCGCGATGTCTTTCGTTTTCCTTTTATTGCTGCTCAGAGCATACTCTACTCTACTCGCCAGTTCTCTTACTATCGCGGAGGCCGCGAAAGGAATAAAAATTGTACAATGAGCTCCATATTGCTGTATGAACTTTTCATCCAAATCAACAGAATAAAATAATGAGAAGGCTCTGTTATTCACTTGTGTTTTTTGAATTTCTTTCTCTAGATGATAATTTAGTTGATGTTTCTTTTTAGTACATAGAACAAACATGTTATGATTTGCGCAACTTCGAACCAAATCAAGCTCAAGTTGTTGTTCTAAATGTATCTCTATTTAAAGCAGTTGGATCATATTTCTGCTTCGAATAGAATGTGTTACAAACAGTTTCTAAAAAAATAATTTTTTTTTTTTTTTTATGGAGTAGCACATCTAAAAGGATTTAGTATTCAATTTAATAGATTCTGTTTTATTTTCTATTTTTGTTAAAAAAAAATTGATAGATTCAACAATAGCTATAATTCCTAGGTGTTACTTTTTGGGGTCAATTATGTGGATTGATAACCTAATAATTTATTTCATTAATTGAACTAATAAAAGCTTGTTATCAATGCATTCTATTAATTAAATAGTTACAATGTATTGGATTAAGATCATAACCCCTCCATTTCAGTTTTTATCCCCAAACCCAGTTATTTTTTTTATTCTATTAAACTGAATTTATATATATACTTACTGAGATTCAGAGGCATTAAATTTAGTTCAAAAATATAGAAATCAAAGTAAAATTTTTATTTATAAAAGTTGAGAAAGGATTCAAAAAGGAAAGTTGAGGGACCAATTTCAAAATAGCCCAAAGTTAATGAGGCTCTCCATACATTTTCACCTTAAAATAATAATAATAATAATAATAATAATAATAATAAATCCCAAAAAAATAACTGATCGCGTTGCGTTGCCCTATCTTCGTCTTCTTCCTCCTCCGCGCCTCCCGATTAGGGTTTGGGTCTAGGGTTTCGAGAGGAGGGCGGGGTGGGGGGAAGGGGCGGAGATGGGGGATCCGGAGCTCGTCCTCTTCAACTCCATGTCGAAGCAGAAGGAGCCCTTCAAGCCGATTGTCGACGGGAAGGTCTCCATGTACGTTTGCGGCGTCACCCCCTACGATCTCAGCCACATCGGCCATGCCCGTGCTTACGTTTCCTTCGACGTGCTCCACAGGTCCCTTCTCCTCCTCGTTCTTCCTCTGCGCCTTGTTCCGGATCCGAGTGTGGTTTTGCTTTGAGTACGATTGCTGTAGTAGTAGTAGTAGTAGTAGTTGTTGTTGTTGTTGTTGTAGAGGTTGCTTTTTGTATGAATTTTGGCGAATTATGCTTATTTCCTGTAGATTTAATGCATCTGACGTAACTCACTGAAAGGAACCTAAAATGAGTGTTTTGTTGAGTTTGTGGTTTGAGAATCATTTGAAAATTTGAATTTTTGGTGGGAAATTTGCACTCAGTGGTGAGTAAAAGACCGTAAAGATGCGTAGGTCGATATTGAAGCTATATTACTTCAAAAATTAGATAAATGAGATTCTTCATCATCTTTACTGTGAAGGCATTTTGTACAACGAAACAATTTTGATGTAATTTGTTTGTGTTGCAAAATTACTTTTTGGGCATGCTAATTATTTTCCGAGTCATATATCTAGATTGGCAGCTACATTTGTATTTATGGACATAAATTTTGTGATATAAAATTGTTTAATTTAGATCTATTAGTTCCTTGATTACAGATACTTGAAGCATTTGGGATATGAAATTAAGTACGTGCGCAACTTCACTGATATTGACGACAAGGTTAGTAAGTTTTAAATTAGAATAAAATAGCATGTATTTACTTTTTCTCCTTTGGGAGGCTTTTGCTATCAAGATTTGCATGCTGTATTTTTAAATGTTGTTAGTCACATGACTAGCTGAGTATGCTTCCAGGCATTCTAGCTTGGAGCGAGTATGCTGTGGTAGCTTGCTTTTGTACTAATACAAGAACTAAATAAAACTTCGTCTCATTTTGTAGATCATTAAACGAGCAAATGAAGCTGGGGAGGATCCATTAAGTTTAAGTAGCCGATTTAGCAAAGAATTCTTGGATGACATGGCTGTCCTTCAATGCTTGCCTCCGACTCATGAACCACGTGTGACAGATCACATAGACCAGATAAAGGATATGATAGCAACGGTAGTTCCTTGCCAAGCATTGAATATTTATATTTTTCTTATTCTAGTGGTAAAGCAAATTTTGTTCCCCGTGATGCAAAAAAATCACATAGTACTTCATTACTGTTTTATCATATTGACCTTCTCTCAATCTTTGATTTATTAGATCTTTTTTCTTCTTATTGCTTTTGTTTTGTTTTCTGATGAAAATTTCATGTTCTTTTGCTGACAGATAATCGACAACGGCCATGCCTATACTCTTGAGGGAGATGTTTACTTTTCTGTTGATAGTTTTCCCGATTATTGCTGTTTATCCGGACGGAAGTTAGATGACAATCTTGCAGGCGGAGGTGGGCGAGCCTCTGTTGATCTGAGAAAGCGGAATCCTGCGGACTTTGCATTATGGAAGGTGGGGAGCTTATTTTTAACTTAGCATTTGTCCTTTCAAATTGTGTATTATTTATCAGTAAAAGGTATGAATAGTTATTGCTATATCCTGGTATTCTGACTATTGTCTGAATTTTTCACTATGACGCTTGTTCCTAAATTTTCTCATAGTTTGCAATTCCATCTCTGACCTTGTTCGACCATGTTCCAAGTAATTGAATCAAGGAAGTCAATTTACAGGATTTTTTTTCCCTGTTTGGGATGGATTGCAATATATGAGAAAGTTGAGGGACTAAAGTGTTTAAGCGAAAAGTTCAGGAGCTAAGTAGCAATATCACGATAGTACACAGATTTCCCATACATTTTACACTTTATGTATGTTGTATATATTCATCAATTTCTAATTTTTAAGTATAACTTTCAGTCTGCTAAGCCTGGTGAGCCAAGTTGGGAAAGTCCGTGGGGTCCAGGGCGACCAGGGTGGCATATTGAATGCAGTGCCATGAGTTCTCATTATTTAGGCCATTCTTTCGATATTCATGGTGGGGGAAAGGATTTGATCTTCCCTCACCATGAAAATGAGGTTGCGCAGAGTCGAGCTGCTTGTCCAGAAAGCAACGTGAACTATTGGATGCATAATGGCTTCGTCAACCGGGACAATCAGAAAATGTCCAAGTCAGATAATAACTTCTTCACAATCCGAGATGTAAGCGGTTGTTATAACCTGACACTTTTGTATGTCCCATCAATTTAATACTGTAAATTTTCTATCTGAGGCACAAAATTCTATTTTATCGAATACAGATCATTGAGAAGTATCATCCTTTGGCATTAAGGTTTTTCTTAATGCGCACTCACTACAGAGCAGATGTGAATTACTCTGATAGACAGATTGACACTGCATCAGATCGTGTCTTCTACATATATCAGGTGCGTTACTTGTTTGGAGAAACAAGATTAAGGTCATCTTTGAATTGGCATGAGATTTCTAAGAGGTATTGTTTGAGTAAAACTGTTTGGAGCAGCACTAACAGTTCTTTCCTCTAGAACCCATTCAGTAGTTTCTGAATGCAGCATATGCAGAAGCTTTTAGTTGGAGCTTGTACTTTTGGGTCTCATTTGTGCTCCCGCTTGGGCAGTAATTCCAGACAATTTGCTTGCTAAATACTTTTCTAATTCATTTTTGGAGTAAAGAAGCTGTTTGAGACCAAACATACAGTAGCTCAAGCTTTTAAATTCTTTACAGGATATAAGAGTTAATTATTTATTTATTTTCCCCACATGTAGACTATTCTTGACTGTGAAAAGGCTCTATCACCATTTCGTGAGGGAAATATCAAGGGTCAGATCCCAGATGATGTCCGAGAACTGGTTGATAAGTTCCATTTCAATTTCATAGCTTCTATGTCTGATGATTTGCACACTACTGCTGTTCTGGATGACCTAATGGAACCTCTGAAGTCAGTTAACAGCAATTTGAAGAAATTTAAGGTATGATGGACCTGGACAATCAAATTTACCTTCGATTTTGTTGTTTGAATTAAGGAAGTTTATTAGCTGACTGTAATTGCTACTTTTGTGTTTGCTTCTTCAATTCAAAAAGGGTAAGAAGCAGCAGCAATCGCTTATTCTAGCCCTGATTGCTTTGGAAAAAGAAGTCAAGGATGTGCTCGGGATTCTTGGTCTGATGCCATTGTCATCTTGTGTGGAGGTAATCGATGAGTCAAAACTTTACTATGTTGGCCTCCTTGACTCTTTGCTTATGTAACAGTTCCCTTAGGCCTCCTACGATTACACGTGTTTTTTTTTTCTTTTTTTTTTTCCGTTTATAAAATTTAATATATAAAAAAATTTCGCTTTATTTATTTATTTTTCTCTTTCTGTTTACAAAAGTGAGTTCACAAGTTAGTTAACAATAACAAGAATCGAAAATTCCATCTGTGGTTCATTTAATCACCTAGAATTTGAATTTAACACAAAAAGATGAGGAAGCCATTAGTGTAGCCTAATGAGGCATCGGCTTTTACTTTCCATTTTTATTCGAGCACTTCTGTTTGTCTAAATGGATTGACCACTGGGAGTTGGCAACAATTCTAACATATGTCGCCATGCATCTTAGTCGCCAAATACTGAGATGATATTTATTCGGACAGCAAATTTACCAAAAGTAGATGGAAAGAGAGCAGCAGTAAGGGGATGTTAATTACATAAACACAATATTTAATATACTCACCATCAAAACTACCCATCATTGTAGATTGTTTAAATAACTTTAAATTTCTGTTTTGGATATTCTTCATTTGAAGTTGTATTCAACCTTACAATCTACCTTTTATTTTTTAACCCCCAACTCTACAGGTGTTGCAACAACTAAAAGAGAAAGCACTAAAGAGAGCAGGGATGTCGGAGGAAGAACTCTCACAGAAGATCGAGGAGAGGACAATGGCGAGGAAGAACAAACAGTACAGCGAATCCGATAGGATCAGGAAAGAGCTCACCGCCGTGGGAATCGCCCTAATGGACGAACCAGGTGGTACAGTATGGAGACCGTGCGAACCCGAGCGTCCAGAAGATTAGCCAATGTCTGAATCGATAATCGCAATTTACCACTTTTCACAGCAGTCGGTTGGCATGTATAAGATAAAGAGGTCTTATAGGTTGCAATTTTTGACCAGTGGAATTTCACTTACTCGGACACGGGATTTTCCCTTTGGATTATTTAATGTGTGCTGATTTAACAGGATTTGTATAAGATTAACAAAGAACCCCTCGAATGGTTTGTTTTACTACACTACTCTACATCTTATTTATCTCACTCACATTGTATTCAAATATGGCAAGCTTGCGACTTTTTCTGAGTGAATCTTTTGTCGATGAATAGATGGATGGACCGAATGAAGTCGACCTGCGCCATTTTGCGGGTACGGTGGGTCGGAACTTTTCTGCTGATGATACAAATGTTGAATTCATTGTCTCGGTGAAGTATTGCTATTGTTTTTACTATTTCTGCTTTCTGAAATGTGGACTTTTTATGGCAGTACGCCTGAGTATTGTTTGTAAAAAAGAAAAGAAAACAAATCTTTCATTCTTCTCAGTAGCAAGTTATGTTGTAGAACATGTATACAAATGAATCAAATTTCTGTGTGTAACTTAACAACTCAATTGAACATGGTGCAGTCTCTCCTGATCTGGCCAAGTTTTCCGGTCTTGATGCCGACCCGCCCGAGCTTGACCATCGAGTGCGCGAACGCTGCGAAGAAGCTGCTCTGGTTCCCGGCAAAGTCGCTGACGGTGGACTTCGTCCGGTTGTCGGTGTACAGCACCTTGTCGGCCGTGAAGAGCCCGAGGCCGTCGATGAGGTTCTTGTAGTAGTAGCTGTCGAACGTGACGGGCGTGACCGGGTCCATGTTCACTGCCAACGTTGGGTCGACGTGCGGCGGGCACACCTGCTTGAGCTGCTTCGCGTAGGCAGGGTTGAGCGACGGGTCGACCGGCGACGACGAGCTGAAGTTGTACAGGCGGTTGGCGAAGCGGGTGCAGTGTGCGAAGCCGACGGTGTGGGCGCCGGAGAGTGCGACCACGTCGAGCACGGTGAGGTTGTGTTTTCTAAAGAGCGATGTGAGATTCCTGAGGTTGTAGTCGGCATCCGGGAGGTTCCCGGCTACCAGGCTAGCTTTGGAGATGAGCCCGTCAAGCCGGCCGAGTTCGACGATGAAGTTCGGGCCGCCAGACTAAGCCCAAAATCGATCACAGAAGGATCCATTGTTACAACTTTCACATTTTATATATGTTTCTTAGTTTTCAACGAATGAAGCGGCAGCATGCTGTCTTTTCCTCAAAAAAAAAATATATGTTTCTTAGTTTTGACGGAATAGATCAGTCGGTAGGTATTACTTACTAGAACTACAACATCGCGAGCGGCGATCGCCAGTATGTCAGCGCAGGATACGACACCGGGGCACTCAGCTTCCACGGCCTCCTTGGCCTTGATGACGGTGTCGAACCCGTCCCCGGCGAGGGAGATGTTGTCCGGCGCATCCTTCTCGGCATCGCCGTCCGGCGAAGCAATCAGCACTGATGCATCACAACCCTGAATATCCAGAAATTCAATTACTATCCAAAATATTTTATTTTATTTTACTACAAAACCGAAATTTTTTTTTACTCAAATAAGTTTTCAAAATCACTCATAAATCTCAAACACAAAAATATGGTTTGAGAAAAGTCAACGGTGGACTCATCAAATAAATAAATATATTTGTGATAAGATTAATTCTATCGAAGCTATAGTTTACAAGCTATAAAATTATTGATGGGTACAATTATATATATATTTTTAAATTTTTTTTTTTTTTTTTTTATATATAGGTTGTAACAGCTAATGAGGATGTTAATTAATTAATATCCCTTGTTTTATTTTGGAAATTATTAAATTTTGTTCCTTATTTTTTTTAATCAATTTTAAGGACCTATTCAACCAAAAGAAAATTACTTATAAAATTTGTGCAATTATGAAAATTCCCAATAAAATTTGACACAAATTCTCAGATCTCATTTATAGTTCAAAAAATTTGAAAAACAAAAAACCATGACTCATTGATCGAGAAAGAGTGCTTTAGAGAGAGTATTTGTATGAGTATGAAAAAACTATGCATCTCTGAGCTGTTGATATTGATGTGTTAGCATGTTGATAAGGATTTGATCAATTATGATGAAATATGTATTTTGAAGATGCGTGATTCAAATTACTAAATCTATAAATTCTTTTTTTGTTTTCTATATATTGATTTCCTTTGGTTGGTTAATTTGTGGTGTTCCATAGAAAATAAAATTTCAAAGAATTTGGACAGTTCTAATTAATTCTACGCTGCATTAAAAATGGATACCATAGAAAATGAACTATGATTATAATTTGACATATATATATATATGGTGTCCTCATAGAAAATGAACTATTTGCTCACATTATCATACTCTCTCTCTATATATATTTTTTATATTTTTATTTATTTATGATGTTAAATTATATAAAATAATAATTATTTTTTAAAAGCTGTACAAACTCAGAGAATTTTTCATAAGTCAAAAGATGTGAACTAGCTAGGAGCATGATGCTTCTATATTTTATATTCCACATGTGGCACACAATGTGGATCAAACTCAATAATTTTACTTGAATAGAACCTAGAGAGTAGTCTCAATGTATAGGCTCATTACCTAATACTCCTCTTTTGTAGGTGCCATTGATTTTTTTGCAATGTTGTTTCACATGATTGATCTTTGACTTCCTACTAATTTTAATGTAATAAAACCAACTCTTCCATTATTAAAATTTTTTATCTCTTCCTCTAAATTCAATCGTTTGGTGCTTAATAATTATACAGATATAGTATCTATGGATCTCGATTATGATTCGATCGAATTCAATCTCTTGCCATATTTCAAACGTAACTTGTCCAATCTAATTTTCCGTCATATAATAAAGTTCTAATTCTTTAAGCGAACAATCATTTCTTTTCTCATGTATTGAATGATGGTGAGAAAAAGAAGAAGAAGAAGAAGAAGAAGAAGAAGAAGAAGAAGATAACTTGATGATCTACTAGCATAATTTTGCGAAGTTGAGGAAAAGCAAAAGAGCTTCGAAGGAAGAGTATGCGAAAACCGCACCTCAACGAAGCAATCGTGGAAGAACAACCTCAATGTCGCAGGCACCGTCACGATCGTCGCGTTTTTCTTCTTCTCCACCGCCTGCCGCACAATCAACTCGACATTCGGGCACGAAGTTTGGTAGTAATTCGGCGATAAATCTGCCTCGACGATCCGCAAAGCAAGCAATAGAACCAACCCCACAAACAATCCCCTCAAGTGTTGCTCCATCTCTATAGTTAATCTCTCTCTTAATTTCTCAACACTTATAATGAATGAGGGTTAGTCAAATGGAAAGGAAATAAGAGCAAATGTGTATGTAATAGACGTGGTATTGATATAACAAAGATTATATATATATATATATATATGGAGCATCTCCTCAATGATATTAACAAATGTGTGCTAAATAATTATAATGTTCTTAATATATAGTTTCACATTGGATGAAAAATGAATTTTGATTGAGTCAGTGTAATGTCGTAATTCTGATATATATTTGAAAATATAGAGAGTTTGAACTGTTTTTCCATAATTTTGATTTATGCTTGGAAATATAGGGAGTATGAATTGATTCCGTAATTCTGTAAGTTATTATCGACGGTAGATCAAATCATTATAATAATACAATGTTAGTATTTCATCGTTAGTGGATAAAAATGCAGGGAAAAGTTTGATCTATCAATTGTTGTAAATCAAAGGTTTTCTTTTTAAAGAGAAAAGCAATAAGTTTAAAATTGTGGGCATGCATTTTTAAATTATTTAAAAAATAATTCATGGTAGTCCATGCATTCCTTTGACTGTGAGATGTGCACGGCACGATTACTTGATTCCACTTTAAGCTTTGCACGATTAATTTATTTGCCTTTTGATTTATGTACAATAAGGTTTTTCTTTTTCTTTTTTTTTTAGTACCAACCTTTATTTTTAATTGCTTTAAAATTTGGTGAATATATGTAGGGCTCAATTCAAAGTATTAGCCATTTGAGAATGTGTGCCTAATTTTTTTAAATTTGCTTTTATATATACCTAATTTTTATATAATTTTGACCGAATTAACAATTGTAAAATTACTTCTAAATTTGATAAATTTTACTGATTCTAATACCGCTTGTGGATCCAAAGCGCTAACAAGTTATTCCAAAAACAAGTGCTGATAGAAATGACGCACTCATCGCACTTAAGGAATTCGACCTGACTCGATTCACATGAACGTTGGGTTTATTGTTGGGCCTCTTGCCGTTGGGTTGTAGGTCGCACCTCCACTTAACTTATTAGACTCATCCAACTCAATTTATTAGTCTCTTAAGTCTATTGTCACTAGGTAGAAAGTTAGTGCACTGTGTGAAAAACGAATCCGTGTCATTAATTAGCTCTAATACCACTTGTGCATCGAAAATGCTAACCAACTATTCTAAAAGTACGTGCTGATAGAAAGGACGCACTTAAGGTCTCAACCACAGCGCTTCACGAATTTCGACTTGACTCAACCTATCTGAATGTTGGATTTATTATTGGACTTCTTATTATCGGATCTATTGTGAACTCACCTCTATTCAACTCATTGGGTTCATACAACTCAATTTATTAATCTTCCGAATCTATTATCACAGAGCATAAAAATGAACATATTTTTAACTCATAAATAAATAGCTATCACATTACATCAACCTATTACCTACTTTCTATTTTATCTCATATTTTTAATAAAATTATTTAAATTTTGAATAAAATAAATTACACTAAATTCTATAATTTTTAAATAATAAATTAATAGTGTCATTCAATAGACAAAACTAGCTGAAACTTTGTTATTTTATTTATAAAATCGAAATTCCAAATACGAGACCGACGAATTTAAAAAATTTTATATTCAAAACTTGTCGAATTAGATTCGAAGTGAATTAATTTAAATTATATTTTTGACTTTTTACTTATCGTTTCATTCAGCAAATTTATTATAAAATAAAAAATTTAAATTTAAATAAATTTAAAATATATTATATTATTTTTTATTTTTTATTTTTTATTTTTTATTTTTATTAACTATGAATAGAGCGAATTGAGGCGGAAGCTCCACGAACCGGATCCAACTTCATCCACTACTCTTTTTGTGTCTAATTGATCGCGTCACCATTTGCGGCTCCGCACCACGTGTCACTCCAAGAGCTCCACACGTGCGAGGTTGTTGCCACGTCATCCTACATATCCGAGAGAGAGAGAGAGAAATAGTACTGTGTACTGCCTCAGTTGCTACAAATTGCTAGTCACTCTCAATTGCTATTTGCTTTTTCTAGTTTTAGCTTTTTAAACAGGAACAGGAGCAGCAGCAGCAGCAATAGAAGCGAAAATAAACGATGGGCAAGGTAAGAGTTTTTTTTTTGGTTATTTTAATAATATCAGTTCAATTTGCTAGTTTTGAACTTCTTCTTCCTGTAAATATAGCTTGAACAAGTTTTGAGACTATTTTGAAGTTATGGCGCATTATGTTTAAGATTATTTCTGATTTTTTTTTTTTTTTTTTTTTTTTTTTTTTTTTTTTTTGCGTAAAAATGAAAATAATTGATTTTGGGTCTGAACTGCCATGCATGATCACGGCAGGAAAAGGAGGAGGAGAAGAAGAAACTTGAGAAAGGAAAGAAGGTGGCGACGGCGGCGGCGGCGGTGGAGGAAGCGAAGAAGAAAGCTGAGAGGAAGGAGAAGGATAAGGATGCGGATGCGGAAGCCGAGAAGTCGCCGCTGCTGCTGCAGCCACCGCAGGCGGTAACGGCGGCGGCGGAGGAGGTGGTGGTGATGAAGGTCTTCATGGACTGCGAGGGGTGCGCGAGGAAAGTGCGCCGCGCCTTGAAAGGCTTCGAAGGTATCTGATGAATATAAAATATTTAGTTTGTTGAAATTTTTGATTATTTTTTTTTGATTATTATTATTATTATTATTTTATATGCTATTCATTTTATTTCGTTTATTTTTAAAATAAATTTAGTTAAAAAATATAAAAAGTTAGATGTGACGCCCCCAACAGTCCCACATCGGATGTGGATGGAATTGTGATTGGGTTTATGCGAGACATGGACACTAGTAATAATAACTGGGCTTAAGCATTTTGGGCTGTGGTTTGGGCCCAACGAGTTATTGTTGTTAGTGGGTCAGGTCGGATCGTTACATTTGGTATCAGAGCCAATAACCAGCCGGAAGTGTGTGGCGAGTCTCGGCTGAGTCTGGGTCTAGATGACAGGGCTAGCGAGACGAGTCTCACATCGCCTGCTGTGTGTGTGTTTGGGCTGACGAGAACGTCAGGCCTAAACGGGAGGTGGGCTGACGAGGACGTCAGGTCTAAACGGGAGGAGTTTGTGACGCCCCCAACAGTCCCACATCGGATGTGGATGGAATTGGAGGTGGGCTGACGAGGACGTCAGGTCTAAACGGGAGGAGTCTGTGACGCCCCCAACAGTCCCACATCGGATGTGGATGGAATTGTGATTGAATTTATATGAGACATGGACACTAGTAATAATAACTGGGCTTAAGCATTTTGGACTGTGATTTGGGTTGGATCGTTACTGTGATTTGGGTTGGATCGTTACATTAGAACTCGAAACTTCAAATGTGAATTGAAAATTTAAATTTGGTTGATGATATGATGCAGGGGTGGAGGAGATAAAGACGGATTATAAGACGCAGATGGTGGCTGTGAAGGGGAGGAGGGTGGCGGCGGAGCCGACTAAGATGGTGGAGAGAATCTACAGAAAGTGTGGAAAGAAAGCGGAGCTGATCATAATCCCCCGACCTGCGCTGCTGCCGCCGCTACTGCTGCCACCGATGGCGTCGAGAGCGGCGCCGGAAAAGAGTAAGGAGAAGGTGGAGCCTCAAGTGGTCGTCGCCGTGCTTAACATCCGCATGCATTGCGAGGCTTGCGCGCAAGAGATCAAGAAGAAGATTCTAAAAGTGAAAGGTGTTTTATTTGTTTATAATCGACACTTCACTCTTCACTTCACCTCGCGTTTGGATTCGTGACATTTTGAAATTAATATTTGGATGTGGAAATTGGATCAGGGGTGCACGAAGCTGATCCAAACCTGGTGGCGTCGCAGGTGACGGTGAAGGGCGTGTTCAATTCGGCGACATTGGCGGAGTACGTTCACAAGCGCACGAGGAAGCACGCGACCGTAGCGGCCGTGCAGCTGCTGCCGCCACCGCCGCCGCTCGGTGATGCACCGTCTGCGGCGGAAAACCGTCAGAATCCAAATCAAGAAGCGGAGGACGGCGGCGCAGGCGGTAAAAAAGAAGAGGGGAAGAAGCAGAATGAGAAGGAGAGTGGGGGCATAGAGGAGGCGGCGGCGGCGGCGGCGGAGCCTACGGTGGTTGTGGTGGGGCCGACAGCGGCCGCGGAGGCCAGTGTCTCAGGGGAAAGAGGACTACAGGTGACGAACGAGCACCGCAACGCAAATAGCTGCTACTACTACTACCACCCGCACTATCCCGTGGAGTATTACTCTTACCCGCCGCAGATCTTCAGTGACGAGAATCCTAATGCTTGCATTGTCATGTAATGCTATATATCATCTGTGTTGGCTATTTATTTATGGGTTAAAAATAAGTTCAACTCCTGCCCGTGACAATAGATCCAGAAGACTAATAAGTTGAGTTGGGTGAGCCCAATAAGTTGAGTGGGGCTGTGGTCCACAATAAATCTAACGGCAAGAGGCCCAACAATAGACCCAACGTCCAAGTGGGTTGAGTTCGGTCGAGACCCGTGGGCGCTGTGTCTGTACGCTTTAAATGAATTGGTTGCATATTTCTAATAGCTCGAGCTTTTGAAATTAATGATTAGCGCCAACGAACCGACAATCTGCACTCGCTTTTATACTTGTAAAACTAAGCTCTTCAGAATTTTCTATTAATGTAATACGATAAAATAATGATAGAAATTGTCATCGCAAAAGTGAAGTGAAACAGATGTATTTGAATATCCAGTTTTTGAAGTTTTTGATTAGGCTTTAGAAGTACTGGGATGGTACAATAATTGTGTTATATATAACATACTAAATAATGAAACACAAACACTACCAAAATGTGCGAGTATTTCAAGCTCCAAAGAGCAAAGAATAAACGAACAAGATCAACATGAGGAGATAACAAAAGCTAAATAAACTGCTAGAACAATTAATAAAAGGCATTCGAAGAAAATCACTTAAAGAATTTTTCATGCAGCAAATCTCTGGAATCAAGCATTGTTCTCCTTGCACCGCCATTCCGCCCGCGCGCGCACGATCTCGGCCTTGTCCTCCTGCCGCCGGATCAGGTGCGTGCTCCCGAGGTCGGCCTCGCACGAGTTCGTGTAGTCCTGCTCCACGTCTCGCGGCATCATGCTGGTGAGGGACTCCAGGAGCTGAGACTGTCGGCATTCGCGGCGGTATTCGAGTGTTATGCTTGTGAGGTGGTATTCCTCCAACACATTCAGGGGCACGCTCTACGGAAGGACGGATTGAGTAATTCATTCGCACAAGAGAACACACCGCACTATTCAAAATTAAAAATTTAAAAATCGTAATAATTACCTCCAAGATCCATCCAATGTATTTCACATTGTTCACATGCTGATTGATGTCCATGTCACTCCATCTTGGCTGAATCACACAATGAAAGCAGAGAAGCTTGATTCCATTTTGATTTCAATTGCCACAAGTTAGAGAGGATTCTTACAGCTAATCCTGATCTGACATTTTCTGCCGTTTCGTCAGTGAGCTTGTCGATCGATCCGTCGCTGCTAACGTCGGAGATCACGGTCCTGTCCAAGTAAAATGGCCTCACCTCTTCCCTCACCTGTTCAGGTATCTTAGACAGCCTCCTTGTTTCTCTGTTCATCATAACCCAGTTGCTGCAGAAAACATATACATATTCATGTCAGAGTACAAAAAATTCAGAATTGGCTCAAACTAATTAATCCCAGTACCTTGTAGCGCTAGCTATCAGTCTCTTGGTGCTATAGTCTCTTATGATCCAGTCGCGACGCATGCCGTTCTTCCCGGATGCTGCAACCCAGGTATCGATCTCAATCACATCTCCCCTGCAGAACATTTTTGAGCTTGTGAATTTGCGCAGGTGCGGAGAGATACTGCACATGTATTTGTGTACGTGTATATATATATATATATATATATCATCTTGATCAGTTTTGAAAGTTTGAGTAATTACCAGCGGCTGTATTTGTCGACCTGGATGTTGATCCGAGTGACGACCCAAATGAGCTGCCTGAGGCTCATCTGATGCGTCGCGCCGAACCCGTCGCTCGCCAGACCGGAGCTCATCACATGGTTCAGGGCTGTTTCCTGCTCTCAGTGATCCATTGTGCATGAATCCTTTAGTTTTCTAGTTATTACTATGATTTGAATCACAACTTACAAATATGGTTTGCACCGTAAATCTACGGTATCACTCCTCATTTATTTATATATATATATATATATATATATATATATATATATATATATATATATATATATATATATATATATATATATATATATATATATGCTTTATAATACTAATTTGACTTTCACAACACATCAGCAATTTTTGAGAGCAACCTTTTAAAATTTTAAAGAATCTTGTTGGACCCACCTCAAAATTTAAATTAATTATATATATAAATAATATAATATAACTAAATCTCTTAATTCGACTATAATGTTTTAGATGGTAGATAGACTTAAGAAGCTAAAAGAATTAAGCGTGCTGGAGTTAGAATAGTTCTAAGATTAGTGATCTCCTGGGAAGCGGAGTGTCATAGTTGGTATCAGAGTCAATTAATCATCAGCCGAAAATGTAAGATGAGTCTCGACTGAGTCAGGATTATATAGCGGGTACAAGGCGGCTTCCCGATTAATGACCGTTGTGGGTCGAGTGCAGCTCCTCAAAAGGTCAGCTAAGACTAGCGCCTAACGTCCAGAAAAGAATGTGACATTTCCGAAATTTGAATTAGTCTTATATATAAATAATATAATATGACAAAATTTCTTAATCCCATTATAATATTTTGGGTGTTAGGTAGATCCAAAAAGTTAAGAGAGTTGAGCGTGCTAGAGTTACAATAGTTCTAGAATGAATAACTCTTTGGAAAGCGAAGCGTCACACTAATAAAACTTTTTTTAAAAAATTATATAAAATAATGATTGTTAAAAACATAAACAGGTAAAATTATGTATAACTTATCTGAACTATAAATTATTTTGAATCGACAATCTAATTTTTTTATTTTTTTTTTTTAAGTTGGTCAACAGTATTTTAACTATAATATTAAATTATTTATATATTTTAATAAAATTTTAATCAAGATAAATATTCGATAATGTTTAGTTCTGATAAATTTTATATATTTTTATTTTTTTTAAAAAAAAATACATGTAATTACCTGAAGGAGATTCATGATTGTCTCCATGGTAGCAGTCTTGTCAGGCCCAATCTCATAAGACCTGATCACAAATGTCTGCCTGTACACAAACCTCTCCTCCACAAACTTTCCCAGCTTGAATGCATTCATGGCCACCACCCCTCCCTCTCCCTCTCCACCCTCCCCACCCTTCCCCACATACAATGGAGCCTCTATGCTCCCATGCACCAGTACCCCATTCACCTTCCTCCCATTCACCCTCCCTGTTGCTATCACCTTATTAACCTGCTCACCACCACCACTGCTACAACAACTCCTCACAGACACCAATCCCCTCATCATCACCTGATGATCACCAGTAATGCTAGCGTAGTTCACTCGCATCGGCGCTTCCTTTCGGAGGCCGAAGCAGGCCCTCGCGGGCGTCGATACCATCGCCGTCATCGCCGCCATCATGCTCGAATACTCATTTGGGTAAAGGAGAGCCAATGGAGAGGGGGCTCATTTGATAATGCATGTGGTAGGTGTTGATCACTTTGATTGATGGTGAGCACCGATACTTTGTCACAAAAAAACAAAGCATGCATGCATGGAACTAGAAAACTAATCAATGCTTAAGTCGATCATATAAAGGGTTAGAGAGAGAGAGAGAGAGGAGGGACAATAAAAGAATAAGCATGTTTGGAGAAGGATTTAGAGAGAGAGAGTAACATGAAATAATGGATTACACGCAAGTGTAGGAGATTGAGTGGTGGTGTGAGCTAGAAGTTGCCACGAAAATAGGGGGTGTGTTTGAGAGGGAGAGAGAGAGAGAGAGAATTGAGGGACTAGTAAAATGCAATTAATCCATCCAAATGAAGGGGAGTTGGGAAAAATGGATGATGGTGATGGAGTGTAGCTCACCTGCTGCCTCCAACCATGACAGGCTTCTACAAATTAGATCCACCAAACATTGTCAAATTATTTTCTTTCTTTTTTTTTCTTTGATTTTGTTATTTATTTATCTATTTATTTTATTTTAGTGGGCCTAAATAAGGACCCATGGGTATCGGGCTTTGAGCCTGGGCTTGGGTTGGGCTTTTATATTCTTCAGTAAATTTGGGCTAAAGTATTGCCTGACGAAGCCCATCAAGTTTTCAAGCCGGGCTTGGATTCGGGGTCGCCCGATCCGATCCGATTCTACTCTCTACAATAAAACCAAATAAGCTTTTAGACCAAAAGCGTCGAATTTAGACTGTACTAAAAAGACGTTACACCACCTCCGTACCCAAATGTCAGCATAGCACGGCACGATACTTACTCGGGCTTGACGCATACTCCGTGCATCGATGTAACAACCTAAGGATAAGAAGAATGGAGGTAAAAGGACTTAGTAGATAACAGTAGAGTAGTTCGAAGAATAAAGAAGCTCGAGAAGCGAACTTAGCCTTCTTCCATGGTGGATCGAGGCAACCAAAGGAAGGGCACATTCGGGAGAGCCGAAGACACAGCAGGAAGGCACTTGGTTCCCACAGCTCTGGAGAAGGAAGCCGCCGACAGCATCTAAGGCCCAGTTGGGGAAGTTGAGGAGTAGTGAGATTCTTCCAGCTTGCGGATTAGAGCACCAAGGAGGGGGGCAGTCGTCGCGATGGAAGGGATGAAGAGGTCGGAGAGAAGCAGGACAGAAGAGGGTCCAAGGGCACAGGAAAAACAGATATCAGAGTATAAGCTTCCACTCAAAAGCCCAACTGAAAAATGCCACTGAAGAAACCCACGGAAGAGGGCCCAACTGCAAGGGCCTAACTAAAGGGGCCCAATCGAAGA
The DNA here is from genome assembly GCA_029204045.2 of Tillandsia leiboldiana. Lineage (NCBI taxonomy): Eukaryota > Viridiplantae > Streptophyta > Magnoliopsida > Poales > Bromeliaceae > Tillandsia > Tillandsia leiboldiana. The sequence goes on from CM055078.1 coordinate 1,665,564, forward strand.
GGCCCAGCTGAAGGGGGCCCAACTGCAAGGGCCCAACTAAGGGAAGCCCAACCAGAGGAGGCCCATCCCAAGAGGCCCAATAGCAGGAAGGCCAGCCATACACTGTGAAGGCTCAGCCCACTAACGAGTAATTACTATAGCAAAGTAGAGTAGTAAGTAGGATATCACTAATAGCTTAATACACAATTACTGAGATACTATATATATATATATATATATGCATCTGAGATGTAAGGGATTATCATGAAGAATTAATACAAGTTTCTACTTTTTTCTCAAGCTTTCTCTATCTCTCTCTCCCCTTCCTTGACTCTCTATCTCAATCTCTTTCTTCCCCTATCTTCTCCTCAATCCTACCAATTATCTCTTATTCTTCCCAATTTCATCTTCCTCACCGCCTAGCCAGAGAAATCTTATCATCGGCAGCCGCAAATCGTCCGAGGATATCATAATTGGTATTAAAGCGGCATGATCCTAGGGATCGGCTCAGACATCCTGAACCAACAAGCGACGAGACCGGAAGGCAGCAAGGCTACAACAAGCAACAAGAAACGGAGAGCTGCAAGCATCACAAGAACCAGCCACAGGCAACAAGAAATCGAAGGCAATAAGCAACACAACCAACTCACAGACAGCCATCGCAGGCAACAATGCCACATGAGATCGAAGGCAACAAAAGCAAACACTACCTGATCACAGGCAGCAAGGTTAGCTCCTTAGACACCCTGTAAATTCCAAGTGCATTAGTTAGTCCAAGAGGTGAACTAGCGCAAGCAGAAGCAAGAACCTGAGCTGCAAGATCACAAGCAAGATCATAAGCAAGATCACAAGCAACAAGACCACAAGCTACAAGATCACAAACAGCAAGATCACAAGCAACAAGATCACAAGATCACAAGCACTACAACAAAATTATACTATAGCGATACTTTTAAGTGTTTCTAAAATCTAAAAAAAGTGTCGTTGGCAAAAATAGCGACACTTATTATAAGTGTTGCTATATGTACCGTCGCTAGGGTGTATAGCAACACATTTTTGTAATGTGTCCCAAAAATGTGTTACTATAACCTAATTTTGAATAAAAATAGAATATAGATAGGATACTTATACAAAAGTGTCACAAACATGTGTCCCTATAACCTAATTTTGTTGTAGTGAAGGTCACAAACAACAATGCCAAAAGAGAAGAACAACTAGGGATTTCATCAAACACCAAGTGAGCAAAGTGTGCCAAGGAGTAAGAAAATGGAACAAGGCAAACCTGAAGCCAACTAGTGGTAAAACAGTAACCAATTCTACAAACAGGTCACAAGCAATGATTGGGAGTCGTTCTGAAGCCACTGCTAGAGGCAAACAGCTAAACCTATCATCAAACAATCTGGATGCAAGGTAACACAACGATACCCCCAATTTATCCCAACACTATATCACCTTCAGTATATTGCCACAACTGAAATATATCAAGGTCAGTTGTAGAGGGGCTACTATTCTATTGGTTAGAACGGCACCCGAGCCTCAGCGTAGCATCATCGGCCACCCTTGACAGCATTACTATAGCAAGGAGTGAAATGAATCAGTTTAGTGGCTAGTCGAACACTACGAGAAAGAGTAAAAATGATTCAGGGAACACAATTACAGCAACTCACCCCTGACTGTGATAAGAGGATTGGAGAAGGGTTAGAGCAACACACATGGGGCTATAACCAACAGATTGGGGAGCGGGCCGAGCGAATTGGTAACTTACAACAGACATGGCAACACATGTATGAAGCCTTGAGAATGGAAGAAAACAAGAGCTATGAAAGGTTGCGACAAGAGAATGCTAGAAGGCATAAGCAGCTGTTGGAGTTGCTAACAGCCTTGTTGCCAAACTCGCAACAACTAGTGAATACCAATCTGGGGAACGATAGGTACCCAATCCAAGAATTTGGTACTTCCGAGCAAATTGGTTCCTTATAGAGATGCCGAGAGAATAGGTAAGCCATTAAGGGATACAAAATCATGATGCAGGAGAATGGCCGCAGTCATGGACAACCCCTAGAGTCGACTAGGAGCCTAGCTGTACATGCTAGAGAAGAAAATACTGCAGTGCAAGCCTTGATAGAAGAGAAAGAGCTAGTACCCCTAGGCTCCACTGTAATGGGAAGAGCTAGTTCACTAGTTAATTCCGGCATCTGCCAACCAACTGTAGTGAAGGAAGTAGAGCAAAAACACCCTAAAAATCAACAGGTTGAGACCAACAAGGAATATGATATGAAGTTGGGGAACAGTGCTAACAAGCTGAAGGAGCTGCCAAAAATGTTCACATCACAACCAGCTCTACCCAAGCCTGCCCACATTACTCCAGCAACATGAGGTACCTCAGTAGCCACAAAACAGCTCACAGTTCTAAAGCGAGTATCAATTACAATTCTGTAGAAAAGGCTACTACATAAGAGAATCAGAATATGCAAGGGCACCAGGATTACCTACAGGTGAAGATCAATAGAAGTCCTGAGATTGTGCTGTGGAAGAAGGTTAACACTATGTGACACCCCCGGAATTTGGATTAGTCCTATATATAAATGATATAATAGGACTAAATCTCTAACCCGGCTATAGCATTTTGGATGGTAGCAAGATCCAAGAGGAACATGAGAGTTAAGCGTGCTAGAGCTAGAGTAGTTCTAGGATGGGTGACCCCCTGGGAAGTGGGGCGTCACACACTATATGCTTAATGGATGACCTGGAAGGTCCCTGCAGGCAGCAACACAAAGGACCAGTGGGAAACAATCAAGGTCTGGAAACTTAAAAGTCCAAGAATTAAACCAAGACTCAAGTCTGGAAAAGACTGGCATGGTGTACTTCCTTGTGAATGAAGTTAAGGAGCTAGGGAACATGCTCGAAATGCCTCACCCTTGTTCACTATCTCTTGCCTACGAACAAGCTAAGTTGAAGGAATCTAATGGAAAATTGGATATTACAATGCACCTAGCAGAGAAACGCAAAGCACTCACTGTTGTTGTGTCCAGGTGGATGCCAGCATTGTACGACAATAGTGAAGGAAACCCTCAGGCCAAAGAAGTTACTACAGAGCCACTAGAGCCAGAAATGAAAAGGAATATACATCAAAAGGTGTAAGATTGCAAGACCTTCTTTAGAGCTAAAGGGGGAAAAAGATCTGAAGAGTGCTACAAGTGGTTGAGGCTTGCAGAGGGGTGTTTCCGCAGTGGATTCCACATTCTGGTAACTTTACAATATGTATATAACCATTACTCTCCAATCCTGCCTCAATTACAATTGAAGATATTATGAGGAGCCCAACATTGAGCCGGTGCAAGCAAAGGGAGCAACTGAGTACAACGCAGCAAGGAGGGAAGTATTATACTGCTAGAAGAAAAAGCGAGAGAGTTTTTGGAGAAAAGAAAGCAATTTTTTCATAAACAGAAGCCTACAAGCATGCCATCAAGACTATGAGAAGAAATCGGAACCTCACCATTGGTCACCATAGGCCATAACTGACCACGGAGCAAACAGGACCGGTGATGCGCAGGTTGCGACCCTCCGAAGTCCCGAGAGTAAACCTTGCTCCCACTGGGGTCGCCGTCTATGCCGCGATGCCGGAGAAGAAGAGGGAATGGGGGAACGATTTTAAAACATCTCATATCAGAGTCCGAAGCGGTGAGGCACCAGCTAGAGGCTCAGGAGCATACTAAAGGAAGCAACTTGGGAGAAAGGAGTGCTCCGGGGAGAAGAACACACAACCCAGCCCATCCTTGAGGACAAAGATGATTTTAAGGGGAAGAGATTGTAACAACCTAAGGATAAGAAGAAGGGAGGTAAAAGAATTTAGTAGATAGCAGTAGAGTAGTTCGAAGAATAAAGAAGCTCTAGGAGGGAACTTAGCCTTCTTCTATGGTAGATCGAGGCAACCAAAGAAAGGGCACATTCGGGAGAGCCGAATACACAGCAGGACGGCACTTGGTTCCCACAGCTTTGGAGAAAGAGGTGGCCGACAACATCTAAGGCCTAGCTGGGGAAGTTGAGGAGTAGTGAGATTCTTCCAGCTTGCGGATTAGGGCACGAAGGAGGGGGGCAGTCGTCGCGGTGGAAGGGATGAGGAGGTTGGTAAGGAGCAGGACAGAAGAGGATCCAAGGGCACAGGGAAAACAGATATCAGAGTATAAGCTTCTACTAAGAAGCCCAGCTGAAGAAGGCCACTGAATAAGTCCACGGAAGAGGGCCCAATTGCAAAGGCCCAACTAAGGGAAGCCCAACAAGAGAAGGCCCACCCGAGGAGGCCCAACCAGAGGAGGCCCATCCCAAGAGGCCCAATAGCAGGAAGTCCAACTAGAGGAGGCCAACCAGACACTGTAAAGGCTCAACCCACTAAGGAGTAATTATTATATATAGTAAAGTAGAGTAGCAAGTAGGATAGCACTAATAGCTTAATACACAATTAGTGAGATATATATATATATATATATATATATATATATATATATATATATATATATATATATATATATATAAGGGATTATCATGAAAAATTAATACAAGTTTCTACTTACTTCTCAAGCTTTCTCTATCTCTCTCTCCCATTCTCTGTCTCTCTATCTCAATCTCTTTCTTCCCCTATCTTCTTCTCAATCCTACCAATTATCTCTTCTTCTTCCCAATTTTTCTCTGTGAATCACCCATCATCCTCACCGCCTAGCCGGCCTCAGAGAAATCTCGTCATCGGCGGCTGCGGATTGTCCGGAAATATTACAATCAATCATCCAAACTTGAATTTTTGTAAAAGGTTAAGGCCCAAATTGGGTGCATGAATATCTTATTTAGTTTATACTTTTGATTGGCTCAACATATAAGAGAAATGCAAGTTAATGTCTAAAATGAACTATCACATTCACTTCAAATTATTTTTTCAAAATTAAAATATGTTTTCCTATCAATTCGTAGCTAACTTTCTATCACACAACAAATTCTTTATACCGAATAAACTATTACCAAGTATGTTATTCCCAGATTCAAAAATTATTTACACGAGTATTCCATCTTTGTAGAATTTTTTGAAACTAGACCACCATGACACCAACCTTGTAACCTGAGCTTTATGTTTTTATATTCATGGAAATAAGTATTATTATTGGGTGTGTTGTATCCCACCATTTAAGTTCCATGGTCTTATAATATATTAATTATATACATTATTTAAAAGAAGAAGAAGAAGAAGTATTAAACCATGTCTTCCTATAACCATCAACATGTACAGCTCACAAGATTATTGGTTAAACTTTTCCTAGTTAATTAAACTATATCTTAAGTAGGTACTTAATAACACATGGTAGGGTTCATTTGCCTTAGTTAGTACTCCATTAATTAATTTCCAAAGATCATGAGAGAAGATGGGTGATAAAGAGGATGGAATGATTCAAATAGATCATGCATGGCCAACCATAGGATACCATCTAAAGCATTAAAGAGAGAGATTCTTTTTATTTATTTTTTTTATCTCACTTTTTAATCAATGGTTTGGATTCATGTGAACTCAAGTTACATTTGTGAATAGCTACAATATATAGTGGCTCTCAAAGAGGTCCCCCCTCTCTTGTCTCCACTGTGGGATGCAATTTTTATCACATATCCAAGCAACTGTACAACATAAACCCCCATTATGATGAGCACCCCACAAGTAATAGTTCTCTTCATGCCCAAGCAAATACAAGGAGAGAGAGAAAGAGACATATATATATATATATATATATATATATATATATATATATATATATATATAGAGAGAGAGAGAGAGAGAGAGAGAGAGAGAGAGAGAGAGAGAGAGAGAGAGAGAGAGAGAGAGAGAGAGGGACAAAAGATTCAGCTATAACTGCAACTTTTCCAGTTTCTTCCATCAGATCTAAGTTTTTTTTTTTACTTTGGTTCTCAATCTTTTAAAGTTGAATATTTGACATTTTGATTGACTTTTCATAGTGGACTGTGTTAGCGGTCGTTTTTAATTTTTAATCCAGTCATTTATTTTTTATACAGTATAATTATTTAATAAAATTTTTGACTTGAATTATAAAATGAGATGCAGTGCATGATAGTATAATATGGATGCATTAGATGGAGGCAATAACTTATAGTTTCTGAATTTTTTTTTTTTTTTTGGCCACAATAAATTATATTAAAAGTTAATTTGAAAGTGTCAAATATCCAACTCAAAAGCTTGAAACTTGGCTAAAACTTCGAGTACAATCGCCATTTGCCCAAGCAATATGACAAGAATTCTTTGGCATTAAAGAAATTAAGTCCCAAAAAAATTATATTAATAATTAATTTATCAAAAAAATTAGATTGGTATTGTACTTTCTCTTTTTTTCTCTTTAGTTGATTTTAAAATAGTACAAATCTCAATGCAAATCTAATGATAACAAATTCACAAAAATAGTTGGGCATGTATTTTTTAAAGTATATAAGCTCTACTCATATATATATATATATATATATATATATATATATATATATATATATATATATATATATATATATATATATATATATATATATATATATGGTAGAGCTTATATGTTTTTAAAAATACAAGCTCATTCATACTTATAATTTTTTTATCATTAGATTTGTATTTTTGTAAAATCAACTAAAAAAAGAGAAAGATAAAGTAAAAAACGCAAACCCCAATACAAATTAAATAGTAAAAGATTCACAAATATGGATGAGCTTGTGCTTTTAAAAGCATATAAGCTCTACTATATATATATATATATAGAGAGAGAGAGAGAGAGAGAGAAAACGAACTAGGCTATTATATTATCACACCAAATTATTGATGCTATCAAACTTTTAGCTCTTAGATAAAGAAATGTGCGGTTATGATGATAGCGGGCTCCTAGAATTTAGTGGGTGGTTGGTTGAATAGTATAATCCAAGAGATAGAAATGATTAAAGAGATAGATCTAACGTAAAAAAATTAGTAGCACCAATTACTTAGTGCTATCGATAGCATTCCAGCTAGACTCTCTCTCTCTTTCTTTCTCTCTCTCACTATATATATATATATATATATATATATATATATAGTCCGACTACTATATTATCAATAGCATTAAGTATTTGGTGCTACCAAGTTTTCCGCCGTTAAATCTACCCCTTTAATCATTTCCACCCCTTAAATAATCTACTATTTTTTCAACCATCCACTAAATTCTAGAAGCTCACTTTCATTCTAACCGCACATCTCTTCATCCAAGGTACAAAAACCTAATACCACTAATGATTTGGTACTATTAATAGTATAGTAGCCTACTTATATATATATATATATACACACACACACAATTCTTTAATAGTTTAAATTTTTAAATAATAATGATTGTTTTGCATAATTTAACATATTGTTAGAGTATAAGGTCATAAGTTCGAGTCATGTTAGACTCCTAGCGTTATTTAATTTTTTCTTATTTAATTAAGTTTATGTCTTTGGTTTATTAAAAAGTTTCGGGCTCAGATTTGAGGGTGAATTGCTGAATATAAAATATATAAACACTGTTCTTTAATAGTTTTGTTTGGTATAATTTAATATATATATATATTTTTGAGAGAAAATATAGTATGTTATCCGCTTTGTTTATTTTTGAAATAAACTTAGCTGAAAATGTAAAACGCTTCGAACTCGAGTCTCTAATATCAACCACCACACTATTTACTGCTTGCACTAAAAACAATTAATATATATATATATATATATATATATATATATATATATATATATATATATATATATATATATATATACTCTTTTCCAACTCAATATATTGTTTTGTTCTGTAGAAAAGGGTGTGAATTTCTTTTTCTTAGGCGGACAAGATAAGGCCTTTTTCATGGTAGTACTTAATTAATTAGTAATTCTCTTCTTACATAACACATGATTTAAATAAAAAACAATGAAATTGATATTTGAGAGCAGAAGAAGACAAAAATATGAAAATCAAGTATAATGTATTTTTCTCCATTCCCATCAAAATTTGCTTACTTATGAATATAAATTTTTCTTAGATAATTTAAATAATTGGAGATAGCATAGTCTTTTATTGGTGTCCACATGGGAATGAGGTGGGGGCATCTTTGTCATGAGGAGAGAGAAAGCTAGGGTTTCATGTCATTTTCCTGAGTTCTTTTTTTTCTTTTTTTTCCTTTTTTTTTTTTATTTTTTCTTTTGTGGGAATCAACAAAATGTGTCTATCACCTATGCTTTTAATGTGAATTTTTTTTTTTACAAAAAGAGAAGAGAATAAGACAGTATATATATCCACAATGGGTGGGTGTCTTTTGTACAGTAGCAAATCCATTCCTTCTAGTTTTTCACTAATTTCAAAGCAATCTCCTATTAATGCCCCCACAAGAAAAAAAGAAATAGGAGAATGATGCAAAGAACTAGTCAACTATATATATATTGAGATCCCATGAAAAGTGTCAGAAACAAACCCCTGGTATGGGGAAAAACAAACAAACAGTAGCTTTTTTTTTTTTTTTTTTTTTTTTTTTTTTTTTTTTTTTTTTTTTTTTTTTTTTTTTGCTTAAAAGAGCTCCAAAATGAACAAGCTCTTATCTCCTGCAACAACAACACTCCCCCCACCCTAAACAACAAAAAAAACCCCATCTTAATTCATTTCCATGTGGTTGGTAGTTTAAAGCTCTCTCTCTCTCTCTCTCTCCACACACAACTCAAATTGCAAAAAGTCTATCTTCATTTCCATGTGGTTGGTAGTTTAAATTTCTCTCTCTCTCTTAACTTAATTTTTTTTATTTCGTAATAACTAATGCTAAATTATTATTCTGGCTATTGAACTTTAATTTGTAATAAATTTTTCAAACTAGTTGATGAACTATCATAAATCAATTACCATATTATTACCGATATATAGATGCAACAATAACTAAATCAAGTATGTTGCAAAAAGTTAGAATTCATTAAATGATCAATCGCAATAAAATTACACTTAATTTACTGGCAAGTAAAATATTGTGATAAATTAAACTTACCCAACATTTTGATGTACACTTAACTCTCACCCTCTCTCCTCCATTTGGAAGGGTATAAGAAGCATGGGATTGGTCCAGGGAGTAGTTAGTAACCAAACTACAACAGTATCCACCCATCCTGCCAAATATGCCCCTAGAAGAGCTCCAGGTGGACATTTGAGTCCCTTGCAAGTGAATTCAAAGGAGCAATAATAGCAAGAGAAGGTGAGTGATGAGAGAGAGAGAGAGAATAGTGAATAGAGGAAATGGGGAATCCAATCCATAGAATGTGGGAAAAGGATTTGACATGTCTAATGATCAGTCAAGTGGGGGACTCAAGGACAATCCCACAGACAAGTCAAGGATGAAAAGGAAAGCAAAGCAATGCCCTCTAAAAAGGAAAAAATAAAAACTTTTTTGCATAGGTAAAAATTCTTGAGGAAGCCTCAATTATAGTCCATTTTGAAGTAGACATAGCAATTTTTTATTTTTATCTAATAAAAAATAACTAATAATGATAAAATAATTGGTTTCATATAAATTTTTTCCGTCGCAAATAACAAATTTAAAGCTATAAATGCCGGTTCTAATTTTAAATCACTGTAACAAAATTAGACTCACTTTTGTGCACATGTTCTATATATATTCTATATATATTTAAAATTAGATAATAGTAATATATTTTTGGAACACATTATCGACTGCACATATAGCGACACTAATAATAAGTGTCGCTATTTTTACCAGCGATATTTTTTTTTAGATTTTAGAAATACTTAAAAGTGTCGCTATAGTATACTTTTGTTATAGTGAATACATTTTTAAACTATATTTTTTAATATTTTTAAAATTTTTAATTATTTTATTAATTAAATTTATATTCTATAGATATGGGTTTTTTTTTTAAAAAAAAAAATGATAGTTGTAGATTTTGTTCACTATCAAAAGCTAATTGCTATATCTGTGCATTTTGACAAATTTAACAAATCTTTTGTTCTCGTAAAGAAAAATAATTCAAATCATAATAAGTAAAAATTAAGAACATACAAGAACATAAAGTTGATAGTTGACTAGATATTTTGAATAGAAACCTATTGTGTAGGGAATCTCAGTACAATTTTCCCTTTTGTACATCAAAAGACAGTAAACAGTTAAAACTAGCAATAATTTTTTTTTTTTTTTGCCAAATTTACTTTAAGATCTACTTTAAAAGATTTACCCCTTTTTTTTTTTCCTTTTTTTTTTTTTTTTTTTTTTTCTCACTCCTCTTTTTCACTCCAGTCAGACAGTCTCACACCCCTTTTCCAAAACCAGCTAAATTTTCCCATGAACTCACTTCTTCCCCCTCCTCTTTTTTTCACCTTTCAAATTTCAACACTTCTACTCTCTCTCTCTCTCTCTCTCAATTTTTTACCTCTCTTTTATATATGATTTGAAAAGCATGAGTTGTACATGAAAATTTTAAACCCCATAGACCCAAAAGACCCAAAAGGCCCTTTTTTTTTTCTTTTTCCTTTTTTTTTTTTTTTTTTTTTTTTTTCTCTCTTTATCTCTCTTATTGAGTGCAGTAGTAATGGTAGGAAAAGGAGGAAAGAGGTAGCAGCAATAGTAGACTGGTAAAATCTTAATTAAAGAAAACCAAAAAAAAAAAGAAAAAAAAAAAAAAAAAAGGAGGAAAAAACATAGGGCAGTAAATCTAGAAAGTGGGTATCTTTGTTTCTTGTTTACTCTCTCTCTCTCTCTCTCTCTCTCTCTCTCTTTCAACTCCAATCTCATTCTCTTACCGAAAAAAGGGAAGAAGAAAAACCCATGAAAGCCTAAATACTCTCCTTCCACCCCTCTCCATCAACAAAAAAAAAAAAAAAAAAAAAAAAAAAAAAAAAAAAAAAAAAAAAAAAAAAATCGTACCTTTAATCTGGTTTCTTCTCTATCTATCTCTCTCTCTCAGATTCTTTCTTTCTCTCATCTATAGTAGTAGTAGGATTATTATTATTATTATTATTATTATGGATCCCAAGGGGTCGTCTAAGCATCCCCAGGAAGTGCCAAAGTTCCACCAGGCGCTCGGACTGCCCCCGCACCATCCGGCGGCGCCGCCCTCCTCATCGGACAAGCGCGACGATCCGTCCGCAGGCGCCGGGGATCAGCAGCTGCAGCTTGTGGCGGCGGCGGCGGCGGCGGCGGTGGGGGATAAGGACGAGGCGAGGAAGCAGCAGCTGGCGCCGAAGCGGAGCTCGAACAAGGACCGGCACACGAAGGTGGACGGGCGAGGGCGCAGGATCCGCATGCCGGCGCTGTGCGCGGCCCGGATCTTCCAGCTGACCAGGGAGTTAGGGCACAAGTCAGACGGAGAGACCATCCAGTGGCTGCTGCAGCAGGCCGAGCCCTCCATCATCGCCGCCACCGGCACCGGTACCATCCCCGCCTCCGCCCTCGCCGCCGCCGGGCCCATCTCCCACGCCGCCCCTCCCGCCCACCACAAGCTCGACGAAATGCCCCAAGGACCTGCAGCCGCCGCCAGGGCCAATTGGGCTACCATGCTCTCCGGCTCCGCCGCCAATCTGGGCCGGCCCCACCCCGGCATGTGGCCCCCGCCGCCGCAGGTCGGCGGGTTCAATTCCGGGTTCTTGCTGTCCGGCGGGGTGGGTGCGGCGGCCGCGGTCCCGGCCCCGTCGGCGTCGGGCCTCGGGGGCCCCGGCGGCGGCGGGGGCGGGGGCGGGGGCGGGGGCGGAGGCGATGGGGCGGTGGGCAGCTTCATGCAGCGGATGGGGCTCCACGGGCTCGAATTGGCCGGGGGCAACCTGGGCCCGATGAGCTTCGCTTCGATGCTGGCCGGGCAGGGCCAGCAATTGCCCGGGCTCGAGCTCGGGCTATCGCAGGACGGGCATATGGGAGCGCTAAATGCGCAAGCTTTAAGCCAGTTCTATCAGCAGATGGGGCAGGGGAGGGGCGGCGGAAGCGCCCAATTGCAAAACCAGCAGCAGCAGCAGCAGGATAGCACTGGGGAGGACGACTCCGAGGAGTCGGGGCAGTAGAAGTGTTGTAGAGTACTTAAGAGTTTTGAAAAAACGATTGTGTGTATTAGGAGGAAGAAGTTTGTAATAGAGTAGCCAAAACCCAACAAAAAAAAAAAAAAAAAAAAAAAAAAAAAAAATCTGATTTTTTTGCCTGTTGGTTGGTTGGTTGGTTGGTTGGTTTTCTTCCTTGTGTCAATTTCGATGAGATCGCAGTGAGAGAAGCAGAGAGGAGGAGGATTCAGTCGTCAAGAACGCGTCCAGCTTTGAGTGATTGCTTCCAATTGGCCTCTCTTTCTCCGCAGATTCTCATCAGAGTCTCGGAATTTCGGTAACTTTCTTCGCAATTTCTTTCCCAAGTAATGTTCTATCGTCACTATTGTTGTGCAATACTTGAGTTCTTTTTTTTTTTTTGGTACATAACATGCAGGTGTATATTACCAGAGTTGAATAGATTGGATTGAAGTCGGTATCTTTGTTTATCTCAAGGTGTGTAGATATGAGTTTTCAATGGTATTAGATAATTTTGCAGTTAGCTATTAGTGGAGTTGTGATTGGCTTGTTTGATGATAATAAATAGTTGCATTTTAACGTGTAAGGATACCGGTTTTTAGAACATATTACGATCTTCTGCGTATTTTATTTGCTTTGCCAGTAGGTTCTGCTACAGATTTGTTTTTATTTTCACATGATATTCTAGTGCTTTGTTGGTTTAGTTACTCTGTTTCACTCATGTAGTTTAGCATTTTTGGATGCAATTTATAAGTAGGAAATGGTGAAAAGTATGCTCCTGAAGGGGAAAAAAAAATGAAGCTATGTTTTGGGAGTTTGAACAATTTACATCATCTTCATTGTGCACTTTAAGTAAAAAAGGATGTCGTTAGTCCTGCCAACTTTCTAAATGAAGTGCAATTGGTTTTAGAAGATAGCTATTTATAGTTTTCTTGTTTTCCTTGTTTTTTAAAGGGCCTTCTAAATAGATTTACCATGTCGATGTCGTTATCCACCTTACGAGTACAAACATCGATCTGGATAAAAACGAACGGAAAATTAGTTTCCATAATAGGGTTCATATTCAGAGTAGAGCTTATATACTTTCAAAAGTACAAGCTCATTTATACTTGTGAATTTTTTATCATAGGGTTTGTATTGGGATATGTGTTATTATATAAAGGCAATTAAGGAAAGAGAGAGAGAAAGTGCAATCGCACAAATCCCAATACAAGTCCTATGGTAAAAAATTCACAAGTATGGATGAGTTTGTGCTTTTGAAAGTATATAAGCTCTACTCTTCATATTCATGTATGAGTACGGATATCCCTATTGTCTGCATTTATACTAAGTGGATTTTAAAAAAAAAAATTATCGGTTATCCAAATCATTCTTGAAAGTATTGATTTTCCTTGAATCACAAACCAGAGGAGGAGAAGACTGTGAAAAAGGACTGACTTTCACTACGGCATCCCCTCTAATTTGTGTGGTGTTTCTGATTTTAGCAAAATTACCTGTTTTGAAGGGGGATTTTAGCAATTCTATACAAGAGGGTGTTAGTAAAACTGGCAACTCTTTCTTTTGACTTATTTGTTCTAAATCTTGTGACTTGAGGTTCACTAATCAATTATTTAGTAAATATTTAATTGCCCTCATGTTCCTGGATTTAATTGTTGCATTGAGGTGATGAATTTGAGTTTATAGAGTTCCAATTTCAGTTTCTCTTTAGGTTTCCAGAGTTTCAGTTTTGGCAATTTCGAATTAGTTGGAGATGCTGATTGACAAGTCTCCCAACTTTTCAAAAGGATCAAAATAAATAGAGAAAATATGAGATGGATGAGTGTGAAGCTAAATTTGATGACATTTTAATGTATTCCTTACTTTTATGGATAGTATAGCCAACTCTCACGAACTACCAAAGAGATCAAAGTATGACAAAAGAAATTATATATATATATATATATATATATATATATATATATATATATATATATATATATATATATATATAGAGAGAGAGAGAGAGAGAGAGAGAGAGAGAGAGAGAGAGAGAGAGAGAGAGAGAGAGAGTAGAGCTTATATGCTTTTAAAAGCACAAGCCTATCCATACTTGTGAATTTTTTACCATTGAATTTGTATTGGGATTTGTGTTTTTATAAAGTCAACTAAAGAGAGAGAAAGACAAAGTAAAAATTACAAATCCCAATACAAATCCAATGGTAAAAAATTTACAAGTATGAATGTGATTGTACTTTTAAAAGCATATAAGCTCTACTCTCTCTCTCTCTCTCTCTCTCTCTCTCTATATATATATATATATATATATAGGTGATTTGCATGTGGTTTAGAGCTAGGCCTTATGTAGAGTGTTTCTAATTGAAACCATAGTATTTCACTTTGTTTTTACGTCAAACCCTAAATTTTGATCACTCCAATCAGAACCAAAACTTTACAGTATCGATCTTGGAGTTTTGTAGAGATCAATCAACATAATATTTGATCAATGATTGTATCAGATTTGAGAAAGATTCAACTGATGAATTTCTTAAGTAGTAAGCTTTCTTCCAGAGAAAAACTTGGCAAGAAGTTATTGGGTTATGAAACTTTTAGACCTTTTCTGGAAGGAATCAAAACATCTCAGTTTGGACGAAATGCCACAATATCCTGCAGTAACTAACCAACACCTAGCCATTCCTCTGATTTGGACTTTCGGAGAATCAAAAATCTCATGATTTGAGACTGTTAGTCGGCCACAGAAGACTCTACCTTAATGACTTACCCGATCATTTAATTGATCCAATTAGAAACTCGAATAGTGTAATATGACTTAGAAGTTCATCATTGACCTAGATTAAAGGACCTCTAGACTCAGTTGACTACTAAGTAACCAAATTAGTTTGAGTTTTTCTTTGAGTTGGCCATAGTGATATTTTCGAAACCTGGCTCCTTACCAATTTGTTTCTGGTGTGGAATGACTTCCTTATTAACGTACTTGGTGGAGTAAGTGTTCCTAAACCACCATGCTTGATATTAAAGCTATTTAACCAAGGGCGACCCAATAGAACGCAATTAACCGCCACAAGCACCATATCACACACAATTTCCTTGGTATTCTCCATGAGAGAAATTTATGAAGAGTTATTTCTTCAATATCACTTATTTATGATAGTTGAACATTGCCAGTTGATATGGATGTTTATCTACCTTCAATTGAAATTTCTGTACCAGTTAAGTAGAGAGCTCATTCTAAGTGATGTCTTCAGTCGTTTGTTGATCTTTTCTCCTCACATAATTCTAGTTTGAAGACATTACTTCTCCTCCAGTCATTCTCGTCTGCTCATCCTTTAAATTGAAAGTTGTGTTAAGTATAGAGAAAGTCATTGCAGTCTTCTTTACGAATGATGGATATTCTTTCACTCATTTTCTGTCTTCTATGCTTCTCTCGAAGATCATTTGGAAGTTGCTTCTGCAATTTTATTGTGGTTGGCTTCTATGGAAACTAGAAATGATACATGGTTTTAAGAAGAGTGTTTTAGGTGTGTAAGATTGAGAATGGGAGCCCATGATGTATCTTAAACTAAGCGCTCTTTGATTTGAACTTAGCCGCAATTTGAATCATGTCATTAAAAGTACTGCCATTAGCCTAGAATATGAAACTCAGTGTCTATTCCTCGTAGATTCTGCAATTCCACTTTGTACCTCACCAGTATTATCGTTTTGGATCCTAGCAAATTCATTTTGTTGTTGGCCATTAAATTTCACCTGCAATAGTTTGTTGGTAATCAAGAAGAACATATAAGCAGGGATTAGATCTCCTATCTGGTCTCTTTCACAAGCTGCTATTGTATTAAGCCCTGTAAAGTTCTCCATTACAAATAGATGGCAACTTACATTTATCTTTGACGAACTGCGGCTTTCAATGTAGAAGACAGATGCTTATTGAGAAAGTTTTACAAATTCTAATTCAATGGAGCTCCTTCACTGACGATTCAAACCCACATAGATCAGCCCGTTGTTTCATTCTCACATGAAATCCTAGTGATGTTTGCAAATTGTTGTGAATTTAAGAGTTCCTAATGTATTTTCCACTTTCTTTGAATCTGTAAAATGACAAGTAATTTGTCTTGGCAGCCTACAAGGCCACATATTGCTTGATACAAATTGACATGTAGTTAATCCAGCTTCTTGTAGGACCCATTCTTAATAAGCGTTCAATCTAGAGATTTGGAAATGTCGTGTGATGTAGAAAGACGATGGCAAATTCCATATGCATTTAGTGCTTTGGTTGAATTTTCAATGAAATACAGGGTCGTATTAGACAGAAAAGTAGGATATCCTCTGCTGACTTTGACTGATTACTTCATTTCCACTTTTGATTTATATATTAACAAGCCCTGCTGAGCTACGAGGAGGATTATTACTAGTTGTCATGTGGCTCTCTGTAAATGCCATGTAAGAAGAATTAGTTTTACCAGATACTTATTTTATTTACTATCTTCTAACGCCCTCTAAATTAACTACTTTTGTACTTGTAACTTATATAAGATCTGTAACATTGTGATGACAATAAACAATACAGATATAGAATGTACCAACCATGAAATTCTCTGGCTTTTTCCGGAATAGGGAGAGAGCAAACTATAGGGATTTATATTTACCGTGTGCCTAACGAATGGAGCACTTATTGCTCTATTGTTATTTGTTAGTCAGTATGTTCATTCAATGAGACCTCTGTACACTCTTTTTACAGAAATATAGTTCACTTCAACTATACTTATTATTATCAACCGTACCTTTAATCTGAAAACAGATATTGCGTACAACCCTCGTCCGAAGGCTTTTCTCCAGCATATAGGAATTATACAGAAGATGGAATTGGGTGTGAAGGGATAAACTATTCTGTTACGTGAAAAGTATTTATGTCGATGCTTGATGCTTCTTTATTGCTTTGGGGTATAGATTCTGAATTTCTGTCAGTATCTTTATATTTAATTAAATTGGCTGCGCCTTTTTCTCCCTTCCTGCTTTTGCTTTCATACAAGAAAATCTATATTCTACTTCTTTGCTTACTGCTTTTCCAGAAGATTTCACACTAGGACCGTACTTAATTGTCAATAGAGGTTTTTCCGCTAAATCTGTTATTCTGTCAGCATTATGATGCTTCTTACATATTTATCTGGCTAGTTATACTATGTTGGGATGACTTAAACATCAAATTGTGGAACTTAAATTGTTAGTATTAATTTGAATCTGAACAAAGGCCTTTCTCTTGAACCAGTGTTCAAGTGATAACATTAGATCTTGCTCTCTTTTTGCGACTCTTGGTAAACCTTCATAGGCTAGAACAATTTGCCTATTTGGTGCCACAAACGATCTGCTTCGAATGTTTCTTACAGCTTGTTGAACTTTGTTGAAAGGTATAGTGCTGGCTGACGAAGTGTTGTCTAAGTAATACTAATACTAAAGGAGTATTTACTGTGCCCAGCATAATCTTTGTGCAACAGAATCAGCTGAGCCAATTTGGTGCTTTTGCTTTTTTGACTCAATATTTCGTTTCCGTTTTTCGCAGTAGTAAAAGCTCCAAGATTATCCTCTTTGTCAAATGCTTTTCAAGAGCCTACTGTAGCTGAAAGCAGAAACATAAGCAGGATCAAACCGGACCTTCTCGCGCCTTCTAGTTTCAAAAACTCCGCTCCTAGCTTTGCTCGAAAGCCAAGAGAATTTTTTTGTGAATAATTGGTTAGGGCTTTTACGAGCGGTTCTACTCAAATAACATTTTAGAAGATGCTTCCTCCGTGTTCCAAATGGTTAAGTTAAACCACCAAATCAAAAGGCAGCTTTAAGTTTTAGTTCATTAAGGTTGCCTAAAGAACTTTAAGTTATAGTTCATTAAGCTTTAAGTTTTAGCCTTGTGATTGGTCTTTCCTTTCCACTGGCTGCATGAACAAAAACTGCAATTATTCGGTCATTACCATGAACAGAATGTCTTCCTTCCATCACTCATAAACCATCCACCTAACCTAATTATTAAAGTGTGTGTGTGTGTGTGTGTGTATACATATATATTCTCCAAGAGCTAAACCTACAAATTCAATTTTAAGGGGATTTTTTTATTATTTTCCTCCTCAGCTTTATATCTTAGAAAACTATCAGGAGTGGCTACCCACATCTGTTTTCTTAATTGGGTACAGATACTGGCACTTTTATTCAGTATATATCTGATTACATGTTTGCAGAGAAGCACATGGTATCTCTCTTTTAATATTCAGTTCATATGATTGATTCCATGAATAGTATAAAACTAGCTTATTCTATTTTATAACATCTGAATTTGGGCTCCCCTGTAACCACCAATGCTTGTTTTATAATTTTATAGCATCCATGACAGGTGTTCAGTAAATTTTTCAGTTCAGGATTAAATAAATAATTCTTTCTGATTGGGAGCAGACTATTTGTACCTGTGTACAACCTTGGAGCAGAGAAAAGCCAATAGCCCTCTCTCTCTCTCTCTCTCTCTCAGAAAGAATATATTTGTACAATTCTACTTCTGTACAAACTTACCCCCAATCTCTCTCTCTCTCTCTCTCTCTCTCTCTCTCTCTCTCTCTCACACACACACACACACAAACACCCAAAAGAAAAATAAAATATCTTTTTCTGTCGAAAAAGGGGGACAGAAATGAAGCAGCGCAATACGGATGCAGCATGAAAATTACATTCACTTTGCAGATAGGAATCTGTTTCCTGTTCAGGCCTTCAAACCTCATGAATTGCAGGCAGCCACTCTCTCACTCATGGATCAGGATGACAAGATATCTTGCTAGTTTCTATTTTCAATTATATGTCTGAAGGCGAAATCATTAGAAAACCTGCCAACAACAACTTAAGAAATGCAGGAAAAATCAAAACCCATCTCATGGAATTGCTGCAATATCACTTTCTGTACAACATGTTATTATTCCAACATGTACAATTAGTATCAGACTCAGAGAAAGGGAGGGTTCCGCTTACATTTCAAAAAATCAAACCCTAGGGCTTTCGACTAACCTCTGTAAGTATAAGGGCGATTAAAGATTCAAAACAAAAACAAAGAATTGGAGAAGGAAAAAATAAGGAGGAGAAGAAATTCAGGAGCTCTGTGAACTTTACAACCTGTACAGCCTTGCGCAGAAGACGACGTGTACATAGATACGCTCAATCATCGAGGCGCTGGATCTCGCCCATCATGATGCGGTTGCTGTGGACTTTGAAGCCCAAGAGAGAGGGGTCGATCTGCCTCCCTTTCTTCCCTTTCTTCTTGCTGCTCTTAGAAACTGAACCGGATTCTGACTCCGCGGAAGCCTCGGGCTCAGATGTTGCCTTTTTGGTGCTCTTCAATACGTCGATGAAAGAAGGCTCAGCAGTGTCTTTCTTATTAAATGCAGGGGCTTCTGAAGCTTGGATGGATGAAGGGCCTCCGATTTCTCGCCAACTCTCTGCATGTTGACAAAAAAAAAAGTTATATTTGAATACAGGAACCCATAATTAATTTTTTTAAAAAAAACTATATTATAGCTAGGGAAACAAATGAGCCAAGATAAGGGCATGTTTGGTTTGCTGTAAAAATAGACTGAAAACTCTTTTTAGTTCGGAAAATAGTTTTCCGTCTGTTTGGTTGGATGTAAAAAAAAATTCTGTAAAATAGGTCTATAGATTCTAGAAAAAATTGCCCTTCTCTTTTCCACACAAATCGAGCGGAAAAAATACGAAAACTCAAGCTTGCAAACAACGCTAAACCCTAAACCCTAAAACCCAAAACCCAACCCTAAATAAAACTTCCATATAATAATCGACAAAATGAAATTGCTGTCAACAATGTTAAATCAAAAACAAATCAAGAACTGTAAATAAATAATAAAAGAATGCACGTAATGATTATAACATCCAAAAGATCAAAGACAATACTTGACAACAAGAAAAAAGAGAACAACACATCTCGAAATGAAAGGAAACAGGAAAAAAAGCAGCAAAATTAAAAGACTTAAAAGACAAATAAAGCTAACAAATGGAAGTAAAATAACAAAAGACTAAAGAGAAGGGAAAGAAATCAATGGCACAAAACCCATAATTCATGAATGAACATTATGTTATGCCATTTCTTCACTTTGCTTTAAAGAACAATTGAATCGCGCATCAAAGAAGCAAACAAAGATAACTAAGAACAAACAAGAAACAAGAAATAATAGTAAATAGCAGAAATAGGGGGAAGGTAAGGGTTAATGCAAAACATTAGATGGTTAAATATTCACGTGATAGTATGAAAGAAAATTAGATGAAAAGAAATCTATAACAAATATTGAAACATCGTTTCTCAGATAAAGTACACAACACTACTTACACAACTAACACACAGAAGCCGTAAGAGAAACAAATGAAGGAGAAATTAAAACAACATTGAGGGAAAAGGAAAATTTAAGTAAAATGAATGTAGCAGGAATTTTTAAGTCCTCTTTTTCTAAAAGAAAACATAGAAAAAAAGAAACATTAAATAGGGATAGTAGAAATGGCACTTATATATAGAAACCGCATACATTCAAACACAAACTTGTAGCATTATAGACATTGTAAATTGTTTTCCTTTCTATCATGTGTTTATCTACCAAAACTTAGAAACCCTGGACCCCTAAACCCCTAAGAAACCCTAGACCCTAAAGCCCTAAAGCCTAAAAACCTATTAACCCTAAAAAAATCTAAACCCTAGAACCCTAAACTTGCCAAACCCTGGCCCCTAAAACCACAAACCCTAATCTGCTGCTCCCCCAACTGTTGCCATTGCTGCTGCCGCCTCTTCTAGTCCCTAATCCCAAGATCATAAAACCTTGTTCTGCTTCTGTTCGAACTTCGGCTTTCCTATTCTAGTCCCTACACCCTAAACCTCAGAAACTAGTTGTAGAATTAGATAAGAGAGTTCAGAATATTAAAATCCTAAACCAATCCGTGTGTGTGTGTGTGTGTGTATATATATATATATATATAAGTGAAATTAGTCAAAGGGATAGATCTAACGGTAGAAAACTTGCAAGCACCAATTGCTTGGTACTTTTACAAGCATAGTAGCTGGACTATATATATATATAGAATTGAACTTCTATACTTTTAAAAATATCAAGTCATTAGTGCTTATAGGTTTTTAGCCCTTGGATGAAAGGATGTGTGGTTAAGATGATAGTGGACCCCTTGGGTTAAGTGAGTGGTTGGTGGAATAGAATGATCTAAGGGATGAAATTAGTCAAAAGAGTAGATCCAACAGTAGAAAACTTACAAGCACCAATTGCTTAGTGCTTGTACAAACATAGCAGCCGGACTCTATATATATATATATATATATATATATATATATATATATATATATATATATATATATATATAATTTTTTAAATAACCAAATAATAGGAGAAAACATAAAATATGCTTCCCATTTATTTTTCCTACAAACCAAACTAGTCCGAAAAGTATTGTTCTTTTCCTACAAAACCAAACACCAAAAGCTATAAAATTACTTTTCCACCGAAAATACTTTTTCACTGAAAATTATTTTTCACAGTTTTACATCTAACCAAAAAGCCCCTAAGCTGAGTGAGATAGTTCTTAGGTTCGCTCAATATGTGTGTGTGGGTCTTTACCTATAACTTCACCATACAACAATGAACAATCCTACTCACACCTCAAATTACACATTGTTTACTAGGGCTTTCATTATGAACCAAGAATGCTCACTCAGTCTACGCAACTGGAGTCACTAGACTGAGCTGGAACTGAGCTTTTAGTGAACCGAGCCCTAGATGCATTTATCAAGGGCAGACCCATGTCAAAGGTTATATATATTAGTTGAGAGAGAGAGAGAGAGAGAGACCATACCATCAGAGGATGTAATGGCGGTCAAATTCTTCCCTCTTATGGAAGGGGTTGAGGCTGGATCCGAGTATACCACCTGAGGTGATACAACTTGTTCATCATGTCCATGCTGTAGCAATGAATCAGAGATACCCTTAGAGAGAAACGTTGGAATCCTACAAACAAAAAAGCAGAGCACGAATATTTAGTGTCAACCATCAAAGTTTACGGATATTCTGCCATTGTTTGACCTAAGAAACAAACCATATGTATACCATTAATGTTTTCAGAGAAATAAAACCAAGCCAAAAAAAATTAAGCAAATTAATACCAACTTTAACACTACCAATAAAATTGACCTCCCAAATTTTCCAAACATCCCTGTCTTAGAACTTAATTCTCCTTGCATTGATGTTTCATGCTACTGAAACAATAAAAAGAACATCTTACAAATCATCCTTTACCATATAGTAATATTTCCTCAAAATGGAACAACAAAATGTAATATCTCTAAGCAACAAAGACCTAATCATAATAAATACCTCACCTTGGCTGATTCTGTCATATTTCTTGTTAAGATAGAAGCACGACTATAAAACCTTAGTAAGATACAGGATAACATGAAGAAAGCCTCATCTTTTTATGAAAAAAATGAAAGCTTCATTTTTATTTTTATCCAGAGGGACCTTGTTCAATCCGCACACTCTTTCTAAAACCTAGAGTAACCTAGGAAATACAACTAGATCCAATGGTTCAATGGCTTGTTTTTACAACTAGTGAGACAGAGTATATCATATAAGGTTCAAACAAATGGAGCAAGTTCATAAAAAATGATACATGTTGCTTATGACATTTGCATCAATTAAGAAAAGAACAAATTGTCTTAAAGGAAAACCAAGAAATAGCAAATGTTACGACTTCATTCACGAAACCCACATGCCCAACAAGGCTGGACAATGGGAATAATAATAGGTAAAGAAAAATAGTAAGTAAACAGCAATTGTCCAACACTCCAACCAGTAATTCAACAAATTCAATCCTAACAGATAAGAATGTACTCAGCCCAGGATCAAAAGTGAAATACAACAAATAATCAGTATTAAACAAGAAAAGAAAATAACAATAGAAACCAACTGTTTGAAGTATAGTATCCTACTCAAGATATATAAGACTACCACATTTATAGCATCAAAAAAGTTCTAAATCAAGCATGTGAAATATAATGTAAAGCTAATTTTCCCAATTTCTCCATCGGAAAAACAAAATTGTGATTTGATTGCTTATCTCTAAAGTAAAGCATTTACAAACAAATGATACCTGTTGTTGTTCATCTCTCCACCAAAAGAAGTATCATCTCCCACCTCATGATTGTGGAAGACTCCATCTCCACCTATATAATATCCTGTTCAACAATCACGTGAATATTCCAGAAAAGAAAGAGTAATTTAGACAATGAAGAAGATCATATTACCAATGCTGCCAACAGACGAATGTCTGTTGGGATCAGAACCTTTCAGCTGTTGATCTCTGCCCACTGATTGCCCCACCCCACTCATATTATTGACAAACTCTTCATTTTGAATTTCATCCAAATTTGAAAGGAAGTGCTTCCGGTCAACCGATGTTTCAGACGGAGATAGAAAAGTCAATCTTCCATCACTTCTAAAGCTATCTTGATTTCCCAAATGAGCATTAGCAAATTCCTCCTGTGATACAGGCACTCCTTGAGCAAAAGCACTTTCTGCATAAGAATCTCCAAAGCCCATTCTATCTTTTGTAGCCTTAAAGGATTTATCAACAACAGGATGGGCAAACAACCAAGAAGGTTCGTTCAGCCCATAGGATGATGTGAGAACACCATCAGCAAACCGTGACGATCGTTCAAATTGAGGCATCGACTTCTGATAGATTCCATCATTTCCAACAACTGATGAGCTCACATTCCGATTCCTAACAGGTGCAGCATTCACTCCATCCCGCCTCTGCTTCTCTTCTTCTAGTTGCGACCTTTGTACTTGATATGCTATAAATCTTTCTAACTCTTCAGATTCAGTCGAGCGTTTTAATAGCTCCTCATCATAATTGGACACGGCTATCTCCACTGCATCGATGTTTCGACCGGTAAGTTGTTTAGGAAACCTTTGTTGATAGGGATTAACTTCAGAAGAAAATTGTTCTTGCTGATCCAGTCCTTGAAACTGTGTTAGGGCTTTAACAAAATCTGTGTTTGGTTCATGCAATTGGAATTTTTGTTTGAGGGAGGTTTGCTCAAACGACGAAGTCCTTTGAGGAGGCTGAATAAAATCCAATGGACCAAATCTAGCTGAACGAGCCTGATGTGGACTAGCTGTGGTCCTGATGAACGGACCAGATTCATCGACCGACCACACCCCACCACGCCTCTCTTCCTCATTGCCCGGCTGCTGTCTCAAAGCCACAGCCAAATGCCGAGCTTGAATCTGCTCCTGCTGAAGCCCTAAAGGAGGCTGTTGTTCGAATGGAAGAATCTGCTTATGCTTGGACAGAGGTTGGATATCAAACATATAGTTGCGATCTACATGGTGAAGGTTGTTTCCGAATTTTGCTTGGAGAAGCTGTGCGATTGTTGCATCATTGTGTTGTTGGATATAGTGGTTTTGCTGCTGTGACTCATTTAACATTCGCTGCCTAAGAAAAGACTGATCAAGAACATTTTCCAGCCGATGGGAGTCCATATGTGTAGCCCCAAAGCTAGAATCCTGTAATTGTTGATGCAGCTTTTGTTCAAGAAGCAGCTGCTGTTGTTTCTGCTGCTGTTTCTGCTGCTGTTTCTGCTGCTGTTTCTGCTGCTGCTTCTGCTGCATCATTTGCATTTGTAAGTGCTGCCGAAGCTGCTCCTCCTGCAACCGCTGAAGCTGCTGCTGCTCGTGCAACCGCTGAAGCTGCTGCTGCTCTTCCTGCAACTGCTGAAGCTGCTGCTGTTCGTGCAACTGCTGAAGCTGCTGCTGCTCGTGCAACCGCTGAAGCTGCTGCTGTTCCTGCAACTGCTGAAGCTGCTGCTGCTCCTGCAGTCGCTGAAGTTGCTGCTGCTGCTGCAATCGCTTAAGATGGTGCTGTTGCAACCGCCGAAAATGCTTCTGCTGTTCAATTTCAAATTGAAATTTTGAAAGGTGATCCAATTCTGGCAATTGTGGACTAATAGATTGTTGTTGGGGGGCAGAATTTCGCATCTGCTCCACAAATTGTGCAGAAAAATCCAGATTTCGATTAGCGAGTGACTGTTGTTGCTGAAGTTGTTGCTTCTGTAACACTTGAGAGAGAAAGTACTCTTCTGAACTTAAATGGTTCAATTCAGCTTCAGGGCGGGGGATTCTACCAACATCAATAGAATCAGGGAATACATTTGAATGGTCATTCCTCATATGATTGGTGGGCCATTCATCAGGATTAATGGAGGTATCACCAATCGTATTAAATTTATCCTGTTGTTTATTCACTATCCACTGATCAAGATTGCTAGCTGTATTGGATGAAAGAGGGCCTTTTGAATGCATTCCTTCCAGCTCAGACCAGAATAACCCAAGAAGGTTTGGATCATTACCCTTTGGAACTTTATGGCTCCGTAAACCGTCCTCTCCTACTTCAGACCCAATAAAACGGTTACTACTAGAGGAAAATGATGAATCCAAGTGCTCATTAGGAAGATTTTCTACCACGGAGTCCGACCGACTCTTAGGCCTCCCTGTGTACAGCACTTCTGCAGTAAATAAAATGACAAAACAATCTTTAATGGCAGAACAAAAAAGTAGACAGAAACTACATGTATGAAAGGGCTTTTTACGTACATGCCCATGCAAATGATCTTTAATGGCAGAACAAAAAAGTAGACAGAAACTACACATATGAAAGGGCTTTTCATGCATACACATATACACCCTAAAAATCAGAACTTTGACATATTAGCCTACAAAGTGAAGTTTCATGAATAGTACCCCTTAAGTTGGGAATTTGTGTTCAATCATCGGTAAAAGCTAATTCTGTACAAGTTCTTTCAGAAACAGCATTCTTTGTAAGTAGAAGGGTATATATGTAAGAAAATTTTCACGGGCACCCATAAAAATTCAGATTTGTACAGATACATTTACAATAGAAAATTTTGCAGTGCTATATAACTAGATATCTAAAAGTGAAATAGCATTCAATAGAAGAAATAAATAACCTTCAACATCCTGCCCTCCAAAATCTTGCAAGCGTTGCCCTTCTGAACTGGAAACTTTATACTCATCAGTACCAAGCTTGCTTGCTTGATCCGACCATGATTTAGAAGTAACCCATTCCTGGTCATTTATGACAAAAGTATCTATTGTATCAGAAGAAGGAAGTATCGCCTCCAAATTGCTTCTTTTAGAATCTAAGGCCTCAGATTTCTCACTAGGAGAGACAATAGGACCTACTCCAGGTTTCAAGGCCAAGTGTGGTATAACTTCACCAAGTGGGCGGAAAGGGGTGTCCTCTGGGGCATCTGAACGGCATACAAGTAAATCAATACCAAAATATCCTTCTTGGAACCAGGAGATGATGTCAGCGCCTAGAAATGGCCCCTGTGTAACTCCTTGAGGATCCAGGTAAAACAAGCTTAACTCTTCCGAAATATTAACCTCCTCTAAGGGCTTTACTTCAGTAACAGAATTTTGATAGAATTTGGTGGGTTTTGGAGTGTTGTGGATGAATGGAGTATCGAACAGTAAATTTGAATCATCAGGTAGCTTAGCACTAACATCAAAAGCAGACCTTGACTCCAAGCCATCTAACTTCACATTCTTCACGAAATCAGAATTTACATCCTCAATGACTTTCTCCTCAGAATCCACTAAAGCATCACTTTCTGAGACTGCTGGAGCCATATCCAAGCCAGAAGTCAAAGAGTTGAGTTTATCCTTGCTTTCCCCAAGTCCAGAATCTAATTTGGAATGAAACAAATACATTCAGGGATTTTTAAAGGAAAAGAATAATTGATGAAGAGAAAAAATAAAAAATAGCAGAATTGGGGAAAGTTTTTCATATAAACCTGCAGAGGATCCTTCGATGAAGCTGGGAGATATTTCACCACATATTTTGTCCCCCGAGTCATCCACTCCCTTCATCTGGTCATTGCTTGAATAGTTTTCTTCACTGTTTGTGACCTTTCCTTTCCAGATGTCCTCTAAAAGAGCCTACCGCCAAAAATTTAAATCACTTCAGAGACAGAGAAGGTAAAATAAATATCAACTAATTTAACTAATAATGTAGCAGATAACTAAATTTTCCTTATTAGTTTTTTAACTCTCACAGAAGATTAGGTAGTCAAGTGAAATAAAGGCAAGTACTTGTCTTCCCTGATCCTCCTAAAATAGTTACTCCAACGAGATATCCAAGATCACAACCTAAACAAACTTCTTTATCTTAAAGATTTACCAATGCTGTCAATGTAATGTAAGAAATGACGCAGATGCAAACATGCAAAATGCAAAAAATCACTGTGTTAAATGGAGAAGGAGTGCAAATGAAGCATAACCCATAATTGATAATTGCTGACTTAAGTATACCTCTTCATCCGCCTCAGGTGCAAGAAAAGCCAGTGGTGTTACAGTGCTAGAAAATGTTATACAAGGAAGTTCCTCAAGGCCCTCAGGTTTAGTGTCAAAGGATGAAAGTGTCTTCTGCTTCCGGTATATATCAAGAAGTTTCCCCCTAGGATAGCGAAAAGTGTCTGTCAATATACCAGATGTTCTTACAGGTGAAGCACCAATCAGCCCACTAAGGACTGAACCGCTAAATGGCAAGACCGCATTGGTTTTTGCTCTACCCCTCCCGGGTGCAAACCCCACACTCGAACCTTCACCGCGTCCTCTCTGTGGTCCAAATCCTGGAGCTGCACGATTTTCTTGACGGTGACGAGGCCTCCATTTATCACGAGAATCTGACTCCGACAGCAGGCGGGGGTTCCCAATTATAGGCTGTTTTTCAGCATGAGAATCATCCTTTTCCTTATCCGCATCCAACTTCTTATCTGGTGGAGATTCCTTCTCTTTATCCTCTGGTCCCCATCGTGACGACCATTTGCAATCGCGTCGACTTTCATTCCCTGCATTACGGACAGGAGCTTCATTCCACCTTTCAGACGAATGTGAAGTCCGAGAATCCAAAGACTCTCTCGAAGTATTATTGCCATTACGGCGATCATTTTTCCGTTCCTTCCTACCAAGTAAGCTAGTCTCCCTCTCCTCTTCGCGCCAGCGACGAGTATTTTCGACGTCAGGAGCATTCCTCCTCCTTTCTTTCTTATCTAGAGATCCATCCAGACGCCAAACATCTTTCTGAGCCGAATCTGGTGAAGATCCATGAGATGAAGAATTTTGTGGCCGAGCATCCTATGACAAACAGTTCAGAAAAAATAAGAGAGAACCACAAAAAGGAAGCTCTTTGACAAAGGAAATGAGAATCATTGAACATCTAACAATGTTTCCCCAAAAACCCGGCTTCTCCATATAAGACAAATAGACAATATATGGCATGAGAACATATCTTACTGAACAAAAGGGAATAGATACATTACTTGGTGCATTTAGCTAAATAACTTTCTAAATAACAAAATTGCCAACCATGAACTAAATAACTTTCTAACTAACTTTTCGCATATCCAAGAGTCCCAAGAAGTTTTCTCTTGCAGTCATAATGATTGAGAGATCCTACAAACCAAATGTCCAAACAAGCCTGAGATACTAAGGTCCGACAGCGGGCCGGGTCAAAAATGTAAGCCTTTACTAGAAGTTAGGCTTCAGAGACTAAGCACAATTTAAGTCGATCTATAAGAATTAATTAACAAATAAAAGCAAAGAAAGAAGTTATAGAAACTAAATTAGCATGTCTCTAGACTTTCGACTGATCAAATTATGCATTCTGACCAAATCCAATTTATGTAAAACAATAAACAAGTAACAAGAATTCATAGAAAGATAGATATATCCAAATGAGTGAGAAGAAATACCGACCTTGCTATCAGTCGGTTTAGCATAGAGCCATTGTGGAGAAAGGGGAATGCTATTCTCTGAAGATGGCTGATCTGCAGCGCACAGATACAATTTGAGATATAATAATTTCAGAAGGATGTTTTATGCACCGCATTCAAGAAAATATTAGTACAATCCGCTATGAAAGACGAGATTCTAACATATATAGAACAAACTAGTAAAGTGCATATCCAACAAAACAAAAGTGCCCATTACCATGACATATAGCACCTAATTGAACAAGATAATACACAATACGAAATGTTTTCACCAACCGAGTGGTAACCAGAAGAGTCTAAGGTAGTCCACTAAAGGCAAAAGCACATCAGAAGGCGCCACTCTTTCCATTGGTAGAACCATATTCCTCATTCAAACCTTAGTCGGTAAAGCATTGTATTATGCTTCAAGTACTGCAAGTATAATTAAGACTAAGAATTGCTGTGCCAAACTCTTCACAGATTCAATTTAGCACAACAATCCACTAGCTCCACAAATCTGCAATATTTTTTAATTTTAACAATGCCTTGTGAATCCAGAATCAGTATTGTGCCACGTTCCGCTAGGTACCAATGCTCACTTAAAAAGTAATCTCAACGGATGCATTTAATCTGTTAACAAATCCTCTATCGAAATAACTTTCCCTATACTAGGTTATTCTGTTCTCCCAGGCTATTGGCGAACAAAATCAATTTGCCGATTTTAGGTTTACATGGCGAGAACAGCTGCACCAATATAAGGGATAAATATTATGATTGTGAAGATAACAGGGAAGGAAGTGATAGATATGACAATCCCTTATGTTGTCTGAACTTAAAATTCGCAATTTATCCTAAATAGCCCAACTTGATAAGAAGAGCATCATGCATGGTTCTTCTAATGCATTCGCAAGATAAGCCGGATAACTGGAGTTATCCCCCGCTATCCTGAGGCCAAACAATGCCATGGTTCAAATACAAAGCAAGCACCAGCACTAAGAGGTTATAACATTTCCTCGAGAGAGGTCATTACAGATTAACCTATGAACAGAACAGATCACCCAGTTAGAGAGAAATTGACAAGAAATTCACCTTTTGATTCACCAAGAAATCCCAGAGGGACCTTCTCCTCGCTGCGTCCTATGGAAAGAGATGCTGAAAATATAGCAGGAAAAAATAAGCATCCAATTTAGATGATTTAAAAAAAAAAAAAATCTAATTGCGCAATCACCAAGAAGGGGGGGAGGAGAAATACAATATAAAACCCTAGAGCTTGAATGAATCAGAGATTTCAATCTCTAGAGAAAAGTTTACAAAAACAAAGAAAAACCATTTTTATCCAAAATATTACCGCTTCCCGATTAGCCAAAAAAAAGGAAAAAAAAAAAAAAAAAAAAAAAAAAAAGAGATTACAGTGATACATTTAAAAGAGACGACTCCTCCGGAAGAGATAATACAAGATACTAGCATAAATAAAAATTTAAAAAAGAAAAAAATATATCCGAATACAGTAGTCACAAAGAGGAACCCTAATTTTAACCGATCCGATCAAAATACTACAACGGCGCGAGGGCGCGGCGAAGGGCTCACCTTTCCCGGCCGACGCCGCCTCCGCCGGGGCTTTGTCGGCGCCGACGAACTCCTCCGCCCGGTCCACCTTCCCCTCCGCCATCAGAAACGCCGGAACACAGCAAGATCCTACAGGGAACGAGAGAGAGAGAGAGAAACGAGAATCAGGGCTTCGCGATCGGAGGAGAACCTCGAGATCTTGGGGGATTGGAGAGCGCGAGATCAGTGGAGAAGGATGGGATTAGGGTTTTGAGAGATCGCACGAGGGAGCGAGAGAGTTGCGAGTGAGATCGTTTGCGAGAACGGTAACCTTTCGCGAGTTTGGATGGAGAGAGAGAACGAGAGAGAGAGAAGGAGGGTATAGTAATAGTAAATAATAATGAAAATACGAATAATAATAAATTAATAAATTAATAAATTAATAATAATAATTTTTTGGTGTTAAATAACATAAAATAATTATAATTAATATATATATATATATATATATATATATATATATATATATATATATATATATATATATATATATATATATATATGGAAAATGCTATGTGTACACCCCTTTCGGGGTGTACATCATACACCCCACCCATCTAAGGGTGGGGGTGTGATGATGGGTCACTCGATGTGACCCGTAAAAAATATCGCCACCATTAAAATGATGGAGGTGTATGATATACACCCCTTCGGGGTGTACATGTAGCATTGCTCTATATATATATACACGAGCAATGCTACATGTACACCCCGAAGGGGTGTACATCATACATCTCCACCATTTTATTCGGGGTGTACATCATACATCTCCACCATTTTAATGGTGACGATATTTCTTACGGGTCACATCAAGTGACCCATCATCAAACCCCCACCCTTAGATGGGTGGGGGTGTGAGATGTACACCCCTTACGGATGTACACATAGCATTTTCCTATATATATATATACATGGACAATTTTGGGGGGGCGGGGGAGGAATTTTGCGCCATGTTGTTAACTATATAACCTCAAAAGTTGTTATTATTTATAATTTATAATTATATATTATATAATAATAATTATTGCTCAAAAGCTGTTATTAATATTATTTATTTATACTCAAAGCTTTGATTGGTTGATTGACAAATCTAAAAACGTTTAAACATCTCTTTCTCTCTCAATTTCTCTCTCAATTTATTGGTCATTTTAAATTAATTTTTAATTAAAATAACTATTATATTCTGGAAAAGTATTTTTTGCGTTATCTTTACTACTGTTTTCAAATTTCAATTCTAATCTATTTATTCAAAAAAAAAAAAAAAAAAAAAAAAAAAAAAAAAAACAAAGCAGCTAAGCAAATTTGCATATCAATCAATGCCTCTTTGAACACTGATAATCCTTCATGGTTGTCAATCTCTTCAGCTTCAGATTGCGAAAACGAAAACAGTTGAACCAAAAGACAAGATATATATTATCCTCATAAGAGAGCAAAATTCACTAAGAATTAATTCACTACATATGCAGAGAACATGATATACTGTCTCCAAACCCGCAATCGAATACCGCGAGAACAGCAAATTAAGTTCATTTCAAAAATTACAGAAACATAAGAGCATTCCATGAGAAAAAGAAAATATATCTAAGAGATATGATGATAATCTAGCTCATCCTCTGCGCGGCTTCCTTCGCGAGGAGCTTTTCCTTAGCCTTGGTTTTCGCCTGAGATTTGGAGCCCATTATGCCGCCGCCCCATTTCTTCCTAACCTCGTCGAACTTGTCGTTGAAGTTGGCCTAAATAAATGGTTGCCACTTAGTTAAATAAATGCGGGAAAACAAAAGCAAGTTCAAAGAGTATGAGCACCGTATCGTTTGTTTTCCTCACCTTAATGGCTTCCAAAATCTTGCTGAATTCGAGTTTGTCCTCGTTCTTCACAGTCGTCAAGCAGAGGACGGCTGCGGTCTTTTTGTGCACGATCTAAGATAAATGCACGTTAAAGAACATATGCATCAGCATACTCCAAAATTTAGAGGGAGAGAGAGAAAGAGAAAAAAAAAAAAGTGCCAAGAGAGAGAGCGCGGGCGTATGTATACGTACAGCTCCAAGTCGCGCTTTTCCTTTCACGATGCAGTAGGGAATTTCCATCTTTCTGCACAAGGCAGGAAGCCAAACCACTAGTTCGATAGGGTCGACATCATGAGCAATAACCACTAGTTGAGCCTTTTTCTGCAGAGAAAAAAAAAAAAAAAAAAAAAAAGTCATATATAACACAGTGGTTCTGTGTAATACACATACACACCACAAATTATACCGTGAAAGATGTTAAATCGAATAACTAAGAAAACGGGCCCAGTTGTTCCGAATTGAAGGAATGAGAGAGTGATCACAAACAGGTTAAAAGTGAGTTGGAAAGAGATGCTTATAAGAAGAGATAAGGTGAGAATAATAAGATGAGATTCCATATAAATGGTTTAAAGCCATGTGCTAAACCCATTACACACAGAAAGTGATAACCACATATTATCTCATTAAAGGGTAATTTTATTCTGCAGATGAGAATTTAATTTCGTAATTTCATTGATCTCCCTCCTACAGGGTAGCTTAAAGAAAGCCGCCTTGTGAGTGCCACATGCTCAATTCTAATGCTAACTTCTAGCGAGCAACTAGAAAAACTACCTCAAGCAGTAAAGTGTTTATAATCAGAAAATTTGAAGTTAAAAACAGAATTTCACACGTATTGGTAAAAATACAAGATTACAAGTAAATTATTGTATTAAACTTAACAATGCAGTAAGAAAACACCCAATGTATAAATTATAAGAAAGGTAACAAATGAAAAAAAAAATCATATATTACCTGCTCAATGAGGTAGGTCACGTGATTAAGACCAAACTTCACCACAATCGGCTTCTTCGCTTCAATAGTTTTCCCCTCAGCCTCCGCCTGAGCCCTATTCAAAAGCCGCTCCTTCTTAGCAGCTCTATCTTCAGGCCGGTACTTCAAAAGCATCTTAAACAAGTTGGTTGCTGCAACGAAACCATGCACACATTAGTGTTGGCTATTTATTTATGGATTAAAAATAGGTCCAACTCCTGCCCGTGACAATAGGCCCAGGAGACTAAGTTGAGTTGGGTGAACTCAATAAGTTGAGTAGGGCTGCGGTCCACAATAGACCTAACGGCAAGAGGCCCAACAATAGACCCAACGTCCAGGTGGGTTGAGTCCGGTCGAGACCCGTGGGCGCTGTGTCTGTACGCTTTAAGTGAATTGGTTTAAGTGAATTGGTTGCGTATTTCTAATAGCTCGAGCTTTTGGAATTAATGGTTAGTGCCAACGATCCGACAATTAGTATGGTTTTTTTTTTACTAAATACTTAGCTGAGCTTCCCCTCACCAATGTGCAGGGTGCGTTTCATTTGTGTTGTAAAGCGAGGAAAGAGAAAATAGGTTTTGGCAGAAGTAGGGAGGCTCCATTGTTCGTTTTGACACGAGTGGCAAAATGCGACGCAACTCCTGTTTCTGAGACCCCGCACTTCCCCGTAATCAACTTCGCTCATACGGCTACCAAATCACCATCAAATGCATGTAACTTACACCCGAAGATGACTTGATTCAATCCAAATTAACCATACAGCAAATGAACTATTAAACATAGTGGAAGTATACATTTACTTAAGACCGCGCAATTTCCTCAGTATCAAAGAAATTATCTGACATATATAAAATAGTAGCAGAAAGAGAAATAATAAGAATTGAATTAAATAAATTACATTTTTGTGCGAAAGTAACAAAGATCATAATCTCTAATTCACTGGATGGAAGTAACTTAAAGCATTAAGGGAATAGCATACAATTGAGAGAGCCACTGCACATTTATACCAAAAATATATAGCAGTAAAAATTAAATCAAAAAGAGGAGAAAAGGAAGGGTTACCGAGATTCTTATCGAGGGTTCGAGTGAACTGGTTCAGAGCAGGGGGGACCTTGAGCCTCTGCTTCAGAATCCGCCTCTGCCGTTGGATCCTCACCACCTTCGGCCACTTCACGAATCGGGTGAGGTCCCTCTTTGGCGGCAACGCCCCGCCGATCCCGAACTGCTTCGGCCGCTTCTCGAACAACGGATTCACTACCTTCTCCTACACAGAACCAGGAAAAAAATTCAAAAAACAAAAAACAAAAACTCGGATCAAAAACGCATAACCTAAATGGTTTTGGGGGGAAATTGTAGGTAAATAAGATTAGCACCGTCTTCTTCTTCGCAGGGGCCGGCGCCTTAACACCCTTCTTGGGAGCCTGAAAAAAAACAACGCATAAATCCGTAAAATAACCACAAAATATCAGAAAACAGCCACAAAATTAGGAAATTTTTGAGGTGCGAAAGCATAAAACACACGGGATTGTTGTGGATGAGAAGAAGATGAAGCACAAAAAACCTACATCTGGGAAGTGGGGTTCGCGGTAAAATGCTATGAGAAAGTTGAATATTGGTAACAAAACAAGGGTTGTAGAGATCGACGGAGGAGTAAAAAAGCGAATGACCGAAGAATCAAAGGAGAGAGATCCATACCATTTCGGTGCTTCGGCTAGGGTTAGGGTTTTGGAGGGGAACGAGCTGGTAGAGGCGGAAACCCTAGAAGAGGAAGAAGAGCACTCCGAAGCTGCGGAGGAAGGGCTTATATAGTCGGAGAGGGGGCGGAGACTCGTCTGATCTCGACCGTCGAAATTTTAGATCGATTTGATCGAGGTCGCCTCACCGTCCGATCGAGTGCCCAGTCTCTGAGGAAAAGCCCTAGAAAGTGAACCAGAATCGTCCGGTCCGGTTTGAGAATGAATGAATGAATGAATGATGGTCGAATTAAACCGGTTAGAGTTGGGCACTGATTCTATAATATAATTCTTAATAATTAAAAATTCTAATTTTTATAAATTAGTTATTTGTTATATCATAAATTAATTAATAAAAAAAAAATCAATTAATTTAGAAGGATTTAGTGAACATTTCTATTTCTATTAACACTAATAACTCTAATCCAATTTCCGTAATTTGACGTTAAATTTGATCAGAATTTATTTACTATGTAATTATACTTTTTTAATAAACCTAAAATACCGCCTGTTAAATTAGTTATAATTTCTTACTTACAGTATATATATATATAATATAAATAAGGATAAAATGAAAAAAAAAAATAATCAAATTGAAATACATGTTTGCTTTTTACCAAGGAATAAAATTACAAACTGCATAATAACGAAATCTTTATCGTTTCTTCCACTCTCCACTCTTTTTTAAATTTGATTAAAAGCTCTTTTGCACAAGGTCGTTTATTTGTTGAAAGTTTACGATTTGATATTTCGCCTGCGGCGTCATGTGGGAGTGTGATTCAAATCAATTTTTGTTCAAAACCAAATATAATAGTGTTTTGATTTAGTTGCACAATTTTACATAATCTGGTTGGAGATTAAATTGTTCTGTATTTTCTGCAGTGCTCCTGCAAGATGCGAATCCTGGCTCTGGCACTGCGACTGCATGGTGTAACAGGCAAACATCATTCAAATAACATGAGAGCGAAAATTCTGATGACCCAGCGATGGAGCACAATCAATCTGTTCTTAGGGAAATATATGAAATATCAAACACATATAATGCCATTCCCAAATAATTGGAGTCAAATTAATCAGGTTAACTCCATGTGTCTAGAAAGATAACAATGAAGCGCACGCACCGGCACCGGCACGGGCAAGAAAAAGAAGTTCAGGCGGGAACAGAGATCACTCGAAAAATACAGAAAAATTGCCGACAAAGAACTTGCTTACGACCGCAATTGTCACTCAGGACGAAAAAAGTTTATTGCTACGGCAAACAAATAAGAGAACATAGAGTTCAAGCTTTGGTGTTCTACACTGTTCTTGTAAAATAATCAGCAATGCTAAAGAAACAACTTACTGAATTCAGTATCTTTTGCCTAATCGTCGTCTGTTCCAAAGTACCTATCTCCAAACTCGCCCATGCCGGGAATGACACGGAAATCCTCGTTCAGACCAAACTCAATCTCAGATGTCACAATCTTAATCCTCGGGAACCTTTTGCAGACTACATGTACTCCCTGAGGAGCCTGATCACCAGAAGAAACACAATTTCAGCAAAATTTTGCATTTGAAACTGAGAAGGCCGGATTGTATCTCTTTAGACAGTCTAATAAGCTTTTGGTCAAAAGCATTATGTTTTGTGTATTTTAAGTCTTGAAGTTAAACAAGTGCACATGACACGCTAGTGGACTGATAAAAACTTAATTTAGTCTTTTCCTACATTTGATCCGTTCTCAATCATGTACCGAATGCACCAGATTATAACACAGAACCTTGGCGATGAAATGAAAGAATTTGAGTTCGAAAAGGGGAGAAGTCCTTGCGGTACCCAAACTTACAGATATGAGGTTAAGGAATATAATATTGGCCTCCTGCACACCCTTCGACAGGAGCAAAGATATAGCCTTAACAGCAGAATTGCCTGGCACAGGATAAGAGGATAAAAAGGGAAGCATCAGCGTAACAATCAACTAGGCAAAGTGGATATACCTGATATCGTACTACAAATAACTTGTTAATGGAATTTTTATTATTATATCAATAAAACAACAATTTTACATAGTTTTAAATTGCACAATGATTAAGCTCACCAAACTTCAAACATACAGGTGAAGAAAATCAATGCTGGCGTCAATCGGGAACGAAAGAAAATCCTTTTTACAAAATCAAATCCAGTGATTAAAAATCAAATGAACTAACCTGTGCCTAGTATAGGATCCAACAGAAGAACATGCCTATCTGATATATCTTTTGGCAAATTGTGATAGATAAGCTGAAAAAAAGAGGAGATTACTCAGAAAATTACCCAAAGGAGTTAAATCAAAGATACAACTGATTAAGTGCGAACCTGCTGACCGTTATCTCCTTCTTCCCTATGGATAAGGATCTTCCCTATTTTGATGCCTTTACAACAAGCCCGCAGTGCATTCTCCATGCTCTCACCACTGGAAGCAATTTTAATAATAGACACGATATAAAATCAAAAGGTATATTTTGGAGATCAAAATTAAGTGCGAGTAAGAGAGACAAAAGGAAGTGTGCACACACATATATAGATATGAGAGAGAGAGAGAGAGAGAGAGAGAGAGAGAGAGAGAGAGAAAGGTTACAATGACAGGTTGAATAAACTCATTTCCTACTTATTCAAAGCTTGGATGCTTGCAAATTTGAAGGACGTATGTGCTTCATTAATACATATAAATACATTAGACTGCCATCAAAGAGACTGTCAAGTTTGAGCATGAAGTGTTTGCTGCATAGTCCCTGCTACTATGAAATGTCAACAGAATAACAGAGAAGGTTTGAAGTGATTACCTTCTAATAACTGAAATGCCGCATAATCTTCTAGAGAACTCTACTCCAGTGTACACAGATCCTGCAGTACATAAGTAAATATACATAAGTATTTACCCTTCCAAGCAGAATTTAATATGCATAAATTGGCATCAAAACATTAGATAATACATGCATCAGAATGAACCAATATTGTTAAGAAAGTAATACACATTCCACATTGTAGCAAAAACAAATAAACAGGACTGCAGGGACAACATATTCACAACAGAGATTTTGATGTCTATTGACGGCTCCTGTAGCCATGGTCACAACAATCACCACCAGAGAATATTTTTAGCAACAGTTCAAATTGTTTGCTGTATTCTGTCCACTTTGTGATGGATTTTCTAGTGTCTAATAGAGTTTTCTTTATTGTTGGCAACATATTCACAACAGAGTTTTCTTTATTGTTGGGTAGGTGTGTGTGTGTGTGTGGGGCGGGGGGGGGGGGGGGGGGGGGGGGCGGCGGGGGGAGTTGTGCAATGTTTATGTTTCAACAGCTGATAACAATTGCAGAAAAAAACCTTGCTGCACAACTTAGTTACCCTCCCCCCTCATAGCTCTGCCTTGCATTCCCTTCCTATCAATGTTGTGGTTTTCAATCAATGCTACAACCTCCAATACCACACTTGCATCACCACTGATCCGACACTTAGCTCATCATTTCCGAACCCATCAGCTCATCATTTCCGAACCCATCACCTTCCAAGCCCTCTCATCGGACCCTTCCACCAAGTCCATCCAGGACATGATTCACCTCCTTCAGCACTGCTTCAGCTTTGATGTCCTCTCTGACAACCTCTGCTCTATCGCCGCTTCCCTTTCCTCTCTGTCACTGCTGTCGCCTGCTTCATCTCCTCCCTTGACCATGCATAGCTCAAGTTGTTCCCCCATGTAGCTCTCTCCTCCTCATCGTCTCAGATCTCCTCCGCCACTCCATCAGTCGCCAAAGCTCCTCCACCCTCCTCAAAATCAATGATGCCACCCGCCTCGACCTGGCAGATGCTGCTGAGATCCACCGCAAGATCCACCTCCTCTACAACAAGCACGGCCTTGCTAGGATCTTTGATTAGTTATTTATACTCCGGGATAATGTGTGATTTTGAGAATAGTATAACTAATACTAATTAATTCTTTTCTTTCTTCAGCTGTCAACAAACTCAGGTTAACAATCTGAGGCCTCTATCCAATTTAGAGTGTTTAAATTGACTATAGAGAGTTGGGCTGGTGGAGAGGCTTAAGAACAACTACCAATCTTTACTAACACTAACAAATAAATGTTAAATGAGAGAATTTATAAGATAATATTCCTACATGATTTCATTAATTAGACAAGAATGCTAATCAAATAATGACTGACTGACTAATGTTTTTAAACAATTTGCATGTGTCCAATCATGGTCTTGTAATAATGTATGGCACCTACTTACCAGTTGGAGTTATCACCTGCTTTTCTTTAAACGGAAGATGGCCTAGACCAAACTCGACAACCTGTTAAAAGGTAAGCATTAAAATAAGAGAAACAATCAAATAAAATTTATTTAAAAGGAGCCTTATATACTAACCAAGCGAATCAGGCGATCAGCATAAAATATGAAGTCATCCCTTGTAGTTTTTGCATCACGTATTATAGTATGCATGCCACGTATCTGTAAGAAGTTTTGAAGACACACAGATCAACAAATCATATCTAGTTATAAAGAGCTTGATATAAAGGAAAAAATTTAGCCTGTACTCAAGCATCCGCAATGTACTGCGAGTAAAATTTCAGGTACAATATTCGTGCATTCAGTACCTGAAGAGTTGATTGAATGGCATACAGACTTGAGTATATTTTACAAAGATCATGTTGACCGAGTTTAGTGTGTATATGCTGCACAATCAAGTCAATTGCTACATGATTGTCTCCACCTCGGGGAATGATAATATCAGCATACTTCTTTGTCGGGAGTATGAAGTCTTCAAAAGCAGGCTTGACAAATTTCGAGTACTGCAAACAAATCGGATAGCATTTACTTGCAAGAACAAGATGTAAAGAAAACTATGCATTTAAAGGCGAGAAGAAATAATCATAACCATGCCAACTGCAAAGAAGCCTTCGTT
Source organism: Tillandsia leiboldiana (assembly GCA_029204045.2). Taxonomy (NCBI): domain Eukaryota; kingdom Viridiplantae; phylum Streptophyta; class Magnoliopsida; order Poales; family Bromeliaceae; genus Tillandsia; species Tillandsia leiboldiana. The sequence goes on from CM055078.1 coordinate 1,705,541, forward strand.
ATTTGAAGAAATCATTTATTTGCCTTTCACTCCTGTGAATTGGCATACACAAATCAGCAAAAGATTTCCGCTCTTTTTTCACTATATTCACCATCTAATATTCTTTATTATTCCAAACTCAAGTTCAAGTCAAGTATTATACCTAACTACGACCTCCAACTTCCATTTTTGCAACTGATGATACCTTTTAGGTAGAAAATCACTTTACCTTCATTATGTACCTCAAGATAACAAAGATAATGATTCTTCTTACGCTCAGTCAAACCGCAGGTTTTTATCTTTGTGATCTTGTCCAACTTCACTCATGTTCATTATTCTAAAACAATATTAGAAAAATACTAGGGAAATTTTGGGGCGCTATAGATTTAAAAACTTTTAAAGAATCTGAACCTAAATGCGGATGTGATATCTTGCAATCTGCAATTAGCAGAAAAAACTAAATTGTTTAAATTTTCGCATAAGTTGATTATAGAAATTAATATTTAGCATTGCCATATATCATCTTCCAATAACCTAGTTCTTAATATTCAGTAAACAGACGTAGAAACCTCTAAAAAACAAAAAGACACTATGTAACAACTTGGACCAAGAATAGTCGACTAAGTACAAATATATACTCCGATAATTTGGAACATTAACTGATCCAAACATGAGGACTAGAAGATTTCATCTATGCCAATATTACATCTAAGCTGACCTAATAGTGGACCCACGAATATACATCACTGTGAATTATAAGAAGGAAAAGAAAGAAAAAGTTACTACAGAAAAGAAAAAGTTGCTACATCTAACCTGATCTAGCACTGTTTTGATATCTCTACCCCTCTCAGCAGTATCACGCCGAATCCTCCTTGCTAGCCGTACATCAGCATCTGCATATATTAAGTTGCTATAAGTAACAACTTAACAGCAGAGGTCCCAGCAGTAAATAGTACATAAGCAACTGTCTAGGAAAAATCTAGAAATATACTTCTCCTTAATACATGTAGCATGCACATCCGTAAACATACTTAATAATATGACTAAGAAATTTTTATTTCTTAATTACGACAAAGATTGAGAATTTATTTGTGACAAGAAAAATATCCATTATAGTTCTTCAGCGGTAAATAAGAGTAACAATGAGACGTGAATTTCAAAAAGATCAGCACGTGCAGAAAAAAGCACCAAGAGGAATCTCAATTATTTAGACAGGGATTTAGAGATTCATTGTAATTACCTTAGACAAGAAAATGTTTAATAGCTAAGATACCCTAGGTAAATGCTGAAAGCTCTTTTGGCTTTATCCACCAAAAGTCGAGGCACCACATCATGCACCCCAGAAGGTCACTTAAGCATTAAGTACAGCAATAACACTGCCAAGGTCGCATACTAATGACATGTAACCACTTTTTACATGACATGGCACACAACACGCGATAATACTGTGAAATGTTCCAGAGTTGACATGATCGTTAATCCACAGCTCTCCAATTCACATGAACAAGAGCCTAAGGATACATGGTTAAGATGTACATGATTGATATAAATGTATATAATGTATAATATATGTTCATAATAGAAGAGGATGAGAGATATGACCTGTATCAACAAAGATCTTCATATTCATTAGTTCTCGAACACGTGGATCATGGAATACTAAAATCCCTTCCAAAATAATGACATCTGAAGGGTTGACCTGAAAAGAATCAAGAAAATTTGGAATTGGTACACTTACATGAAAAACAAATCTAAAAGAGTTACAGAAACCATGTTGAATCAAGAGTACATCAGAAGTCGAAACTTGAAACAATACCAGTGTTCATATTGTTTTATGTCAATAAAACACAGCAGAGCAGATTCCAATGACTTCACAGAGCAGTAAGATTAGCAGATCAAGAAATTTCAATTGTACACAATTAAGCATTTCTACATATAAAATTGAGATGAAAGTAATAAATAGGAGGTCAGAATGAAGTTATTTTGAAGCTTTCCATTTTAACTATATGAGATTATGTAGTATACAAAATGGTACTGAATACTACACAAAAATGAAGTGTCTAATGAAACCATATGGAAATACAATCATATTGAGAATTACATATAAGGCATGTTGGTCTTAGGAAAAACAAGAAGATAGCTGTCATTGCAAGTGCTCTCAAAGCTTCAGCTTCCTCAGAATCTCAATGTGTTATAAAACAATATGAACCACAACTTTAGCGACTTGATTACCTTCCGTGGTGGCAATATACGTTTATGAGTTTTGAAATCATAATTGGGGATATCAACAGCAATCCCATGCTTCAAGTTCTCCATACAAGAAAGCAAGTATTCAGTATCGAAGGCATCTGAAATTACAGAGAGATGTTCCCATAAAAAAGAGCAAAATCCTTATTACATGAATCAAGTAGAATAATTGAGACGGCATACATTTTTGAGTAAAGAGCTACTCAATATGGCTTATTTCTCTTCTTATTTTTTTCCTGTTTTACACTGGAAACATTCAATTAGATCTTGTGGCCGCAGAAGAACAAAGAAAAAAAAAATCAGGGTATCAAATGGAGAAATAAGAGGATGACCCTGGCATTTCTATTGGCAATGATTAGATAACTAATTATGACAATGTAAAGATTTATAATCATTTGAACAAGTTAAATTTTCTAAAAAAGTAGAGTACCTGGGTGATCAAAATTGTATTCATGAACTCGAGTCAATTCCACTTCTGACAAATCAAAGTAAAATGATCTCTGCAATATCATGTGTATACATAGGTCAAGTCAAAATTGCATGACCTGTTGTTTTATTAGTCCTAGCATGTTAATCAAAAGGAAACAATTTAAGTAAGCAGTATCAAGATACATTCTGGAAATAATATGCACTAGTTAATTGGACAAGCCTTTGTAGATAGAAACTCATGATCACCATAATTATCCTTGTCACCATCAGAACTTTTTCCCAAGAATCAGCCCGAATACACCTCAAAATTAAGAAAGCTCGAAGAAAGAATTCACATATTTCTTAACGACTATCAACCTAATCTCAACCCTCTAGAAGTTTTGCATGTGATTCTTGCACAGGTTAACTTAGAAAGGAGAGGGATTGTAATAGAGCCCTTTAACTTATAGCTTACTATTGTTACATACCCTTCTTCAAGAGAAATTATTCTCACCTACAGAATTTCTTCAATGGTGCATACCAATGTGAGACTTGTTCTCACCACATAATAGCTTATTATTAATTACTATGATGACATAGATCCATCTTAATTCCAAAGACAACCTCCCCTGTATCCTCTCCGCCCAGCCCCCCAGCCCCAAACTAAAAAAAAAACTCCCTTGTTATCATAAATGAAACAAAGAATAACACTATAACAGATTATCCAGTGACTACTACAAATGCTAGATGTTCACCATCCAAATCCTAAGAACATGACCTATTCATGACAATTATTTTTGCAGAACAAAGTTGTAAATTGAGAAGAATCACCAGGTTCATATCAATGCTTGTATTACACACTAAAAGCTTGATTAAAACCAGACTCACTGTTGGGCAGGCTCTACTAAAGATTTTAACCAAGATTTACAGCCAGCTGTTGCCTTACTATCAAAATTCTAGTATGGGTGCTGGAGTACAGCCAAACGCGCCGATAAAGCAAATAGGAAAAGCTCTATTGTCAGCACAGTTAGCTGACGCAATCGTGAAACCAACAAAGTGCTCCTCTGCCGTTAAATTTCTAACTCAGATTTTTCTTGTCATCCTCAGTGATTCATACAACAGTAATATTGAAAGAAAATATCTGTGATCCTTTCTGCTATCAATCAAACAAAAGATGCAAAAGTAGAAAAAGTTGCAGTTGGCTAAAACTACCTGATTCACAAGGACGACCCGTTGATCACGTAACTGCTCAATTATCATATTGCACACAGTTGCCTTTCCTGAAGCTGCACCACCAGCAACACCTGAAGATAGCACAAAAATAAGTAGCTTCTAAGTCAAACATGAATTAAGCAATTAAACATTGACCATTTCATGTGAGATGGTCTGCAAAATGAGAAAAAGTGAAAAAAAAAAAAAAAAATGTTACCGGTCCAAGCATTAAAACCCTTGTCCCAGGAAAAGAAAAATAATCATATAGAATACATTATGCTTGAAATTCATTAAAGCCAAGCAACATGCTAGTATTTGAAAGTTATCATAATACAACTACATTTCCTTTTGGCGAAACCGTTAAGCATTTATAAGTATTGATTTCAAAATCTGAATTGCAGGTTTTGTTAATGGCAAAAAGAAAACTAAATCAAATCTTGAAGCAGTACAAGAAGAACCTACAAGCAGACAAGATAGACAGCCTAGATTGGACTTGGGCTTCAAAATGCATCAGGTGCTTTGACTGGCATCGGATAGGAAAAGGTTGAGATAGTGCCACTCAAAAAAGTTTTCTTGGACTTCACATTGGGCTTTCTTAAAGCTGCAAAGCATAGCTTTTTATGAAGGATAATTAGAAACGGGTTCTGCAGTTGGGCAAGGAAGTTCCAAGTTCTCGTTAAATGTGGACTTGTTGTTAGCTTTACCAAAGACTCGCACCAAACTCTCTATAGTAACACGTACACTAGAAATATCTTCAACATAATGCAATTCACCTACCATATGAGGACGTAAACAAATTAAATCTCCCAGAAAAGCAGCGTTAGTGACATATGCACTTGCAAATTTATTATTCGCTATGAGGTGCCTTGATATCTACCATCCATAATAACAAAGTTTGAAATCAAAATTCTCCTTTTCTCAAGCAAGAAAGGAGATCAGCATCTAACATTACATAAATCAGTCGCCAATTAAAAGTAACAACTCATCAATGAGAACAGCAAAAGGAAACTGTATTATACAGGTTACTAACCTATTACAAATGGTTCTCTGTGGCCATTCTCTGTTGTTGAAGTTGTCGGATGCTCGTCCTTAGAATCTGTAGGCTCTAACCCATCTAAATGAAGTCCTGAAAAATGAACTTCCGTAGAAGTCTCCAGCAATTTATCAACCGATTTGGAACCCATACAAAGCGGTTGATCTATGAAAACAAAAGGTTAAAAAAAAAGAAAAAAGAATTAGTATCTAATAAAGAAATGAATTGATTAGCTATCCAACTAATTTTATATAAATATATATGTCATTTGCACTGTTGTTCCAAGCAAAGCATGATCCAGATTACTTTTACCGCTTATACCATGTTCCTAAGAAATTAAAGTACTGCATCACCGTGCTGTGCCGCATACCACAACATATGCTGTTCCAGATAATGTTGGTGCCAAATGTCTAGAAATATAGAATCACAAGCTAACAAGTTGTTCTTTTCCTTAAAAGCTATATTTTTTATTGATCCCGTATAGCTTAAATTCTTACAATCATCATCACAATTAAATGTTAAACTTGCACACTGTCCATGTGCACATTATATACCACTTAGACAAAGCACGATGAGGTATATAGAAAATTCAAAAGGACTATCAAAACTCTGAATTAACAAAAAAAAAAAAAAAAAAGGAAAAAAAAACAACAACAACAGAAACCTAAATGCATCTCAGATTTCTTACGCGCTAACAGGTTGAAACCAATTTCCACTACTACTGCAGCTGATTCAATTCCAATCTTCACAAGCGTAAACACAATTATAACTCAATCACTCCATCCTACTCCACGGATTTCCTCAATAAAACCAAATTTCTTCAGTCCTACATCGGATCCCACACAATGTGCGTGTTTTATTCAAATATCCACAACTGGAAACACAATTTTGATTCGATCACACCCCAATCGGGGGACTGATCACCAAATCGAGCATGATTTTGACTTAATCTGATCCAAATGAGGGCTCACTCCATTCCACGCCACGAATCCTTTACAGATCGAGCTAGAACATGAAGAGAGCAAGGGGGGTTAGGGAAGTACCGGTATAGCGACGCCGATCCCCTCCTCCGCCTCCGGCGCCGGCGATGTCGGCCGCGGCAGCTACTGCGGCGGCGGCAGCTTAGATGGAGATAGAGATGGAGAAGCGGATACTCCTCGAGATGCGATCGGATCGATGGGGCGATCGGAGGTGAAAACCCTAATCGGAAGCAGGGGAGAGCTCGCGAGGGTTTCTCCTCCGGAGACGAGATGGGCAACGACAGAGGGAGAGGAATAATCTACTCTTTACAAACACCTATTTGGATTTACAATATACACTCTGTCACTTTAAATACACAAACAATCTTTCACTCGTGACTTTAAAATAATAAATATAATTCATTTCATACTAAAATAAATTGAGGATAATATGTATAATTTTTTAAAGATATACAAAATATATATATATGAGCAATGCTACATGTACACCCCGAAGGGGTGTACATCATACACCTTCACAATTTTAATGATGGCGATATTTTTTACGGATCACATCAAGTGACCCATCATCACACCCCCACCCTTAGATGGGTGAGGTGTATGATGTACACCCCGAAAGGGGTGTACACATAGCATTTTCATATATATATATATATATATATATATATGAAATTATATCTACACCCCTCCACTATATGTTATTTCTGAATCAGTTCTTCGAATCTTCTATTCTAATTTTTATTTAAACCTTTTTTAAAAAAATAAAGTATTTAAATTAATTATTTAGAGTGTATGATACACAGCTTATTAATCCAAAAATAAAATGTTCTCTACTGATAATTTTGACCAATAAAATTTATCTTATTCTTAAATAGATGAATATAAAATATACATCATTTTTAAAGCATAAAAAAATATCTCTCTCTCTCTCTCTCTATATATATATATATATATATATATGAAACTATATCAACACCCTCTCCACTATATGTTATTTTCTAATTAGTTCTATTCTAATTTCTATTTGAACCTTTTTTAAAAAAATTAAATTATTCAAATTATGTACTTCGAAACTTTTATTAAATTTAATAATCTTATCAATAATTTTATTGGGAACCACTCAATTTTTTTAAAAAAAAAAATTAAAACTATTACTAAAAATAAATCTGAGGGCATTTCCAAAATCGTCTATAGTTGAGGGTGGTATCCACACATTTCCACCTCGTGGAAAGAACCTCGAGGGGTCGTCGCCGTTGGGTCCGAGGCGGCACGTTGAAAGCGAGACGGGTCGTATACTCGCGTACATGCACCCGTCCGCATAGAAAGTTGTCGTGCAACACGCACCGTGAGTTTAGCTGAGGTTCTGCTCAAAAACGTTCATCATCTACTTCAGAAAAATTGCCTGCACCGGGTGTACAAATACATCAAATAGACCACAGTCTTAAAACTACAAATTTTAGTGCATGTTCTGTAAACAAAATATTGAAACGATACAATTCTTACACTGATTGCATAACTTAAATTTTTTTTTAAAAAAAATATTAAGTTACTCAATAAAATTCTCAATATTTGTAATAATACAAATAAGTAATTATAATATTTTATTACTAAAAAAATAAATAATTTATGTCATTACATATATATATATATCAGTGTACATATATTTTTTGTGACCAGTATACACCAGTACTTTTCGATAAGTACTGTGCCGTACCATATACTTAAATCTTATTTAAAATCAATAACTAATTTATTTAAACTGCTTTACATATAGCGAGAAGTGTAATATGAACAAATATTTTATTTATTTTTATATGATTTAGAAAATATTCTGTTTATTTTTATAAAAAATATGATTTTATTCAGATTACGAATATTAATAATATCAATAAAAAAAAGTATATTTTTAAAAATTCTGTTTTTAAAAAATTATAAATTCTAGACATATTTTATAAATAACTCATTATTTTTTTCTATACTTTTAATCTTTAATATGTTATTATTATTATTGTTGTTATTAATTTATGATTACTTATAAACAAATTTCTTTATTTAAGTAGTATTTGTCCGATTAAAATTATGATTTTATAATACGGATAGTTAAATATTAGTACGGTGCATGAGACGTACTACTGATACACTGGGTGCAGGCGATTACTTCCCGTTCGATAGCAACTCCAATGCGGAATCCACGTGTCCATCACGGAGTGGATGGTGCGGTGAGAAAAAATCCCTGATCGTGAAACACGAGGAGATCGATCGTGAAACACGAGGCGATCTAGTGGGACCCAGATGTGAATGGTTCTCTCACATTTTAGTACGTAAATCCGGTGGATGAGTCATTGCCGACGTGGCAAGTGGTACCCACTCATATATATTAAATAAGGTAAATGGGTAGCATTTTAGCAAGTAAATCCGGTGGATGAGTCATTGCCGACGTGGCAAATGGTACCAACTCATATTTAAATAAAGTAAGTTTTTTTTTTTTTTTTTTTATGTCTTGAATAGCTTGTTATTCCGAAATAATCAAGTATAAAAATTAAATTGTGTTTGGTTCAAAAGTTGATATTTTTTGAAATAATTGATTAAAATTATGAAATAGTAGAGAATACTAAAAACAAATAATAAATTTTTTATTAAAATATCAACTTTATACTTACCTTATATATATATATATATATATATATATATATATATATATATATATAAATTAATTAAAATGATAATTTAATTGGAAATAATAAATTATATATTACCTAAAGAAAATAATTTTTTATATTTTATAGTATATTTTAATAAATAATAATTAGTAAACAAAATATAAAATAATTTTTTATATTTTATAGTATATTTTAGTAAACAAAATTAGTAAACATAATTAGAAAATAGTATGTTTTAATAAATATAATTTCAGATTGGAAAGTAAGCTAAAGTAAAAATAAAAAAAAAAAAAAAAAATCATTTATTACCCCTAGGTATAAATCTTATTCCAGGAAGAAAGAAAGTGAAATAGAGTTTAATGGGTTATTCTGGAATAACCCGTTAAGCATAAAATATTTTAAACCTTTATTCCTATGTTTTTTTTCTGTTACTTGGCAAGAATTAGAAAATAAAGAGAGTTATTTCCTATTTATCCCTCAACCAAACAGGGCCTAAGTGGCTATACACTATACATGTAGCATTGCTTTTTAAATAATACTAGTTATTGAATTAATTAAATTAAATTAAACTAATAAAAAATTATTAATATATAAATTAATTATAAATTGGAGATATCAGAGCTTTTTATCATAACACTCCGATGATGTCAAAAATTTTATCAAATGAATAATCGACATACAAAAATATACAACGAGAAAAGGAGGGAATTGTGATGATTGGAGACGGTGTCGTGAAAGTTTGAGGCGTCGGGGGTGAGCACCGAAGTCGCTATTAGAACTAGATTCGATATTTAATATAATTACGAAGTGATTCAGAGAAGGAAGAAGAAGATGACGATAGAGGAAGCGAAAGAAGTGAATAAGAAAGTTATATTAAATAAAAAATAATACCTTTGCGTCGTTTTGTTTTTTCGAATTCGTAGTTTATATATTCTAAATTATCTAAATTAAAACGTACGGTAGAAAATGATGAGAATGACAGGCCATACGGTAGAAAAGTAGAGAGGGGAGATAATATGATTAAAAAAAAAAAAAACAAACATAGAAAGTTCCGCTACATTAATATATATATTAGGGATTAATAAATATTTAATTTTTTAAACAATTACTTTGATCCTCTAATTATAATTAATAAAATAATTAATTAAATTTTAGAAAATAGGAGAGAAAATAAGGATCATACCATAGAAAATGAGAGGATGCACAAAAAAAATAAAATAATAATAAAATCCAAATGTAGGAGATTTCGTCACATCAGCTTATTTACTAGAAATTAATACATAATAAAAGTAGAATTTATATACTTTCAAAAGTACAAACCTATTATAATTATAAATTTTTTACCATAGATTTGCATTAAAATTTATGCTATTATAAAGTTAACCAAATAGAGAGAAAGAAAAAATAAATAGCACAAATCTCAATGCAAATTTAATGGTAACAAATTTAAAAGCATATTTGAATTTGTGATTTTGAAAGTATATAAGCTCTATTCTAAATAATAATAATAATGATAACTAGTGTAGTGACCGGCACGATGCGGTGGGTAGATAATAAAAATAATATATTAATATGATATATTTTTATAATTTTTAAAATAAATATATAGGAATAAAAAAAATTTATATCAAATTAATAATAAATTAATCTAAATATATAATCAATCTATATATTTAATTTTAAAAACAAATAAATATATTATAATTTTTCGGTATTGAAAAAAGAAAGAGATCGAGAGGATGAAACATAAATAACGACTAATCGAAACACCTTTTAAGTCTCGTCCATTTTCGCCTTAAGTCTCATCTAATCTAAGTGTTATATATTGTTTAATTAGACTTGGCAAAGGAGGCAGTGGAAGAACCTTTCGCGGTGCATTCTCAACACGTTTCATTATAAAGCGAAAAGGATCGGATTGAGTCGGATTGGCATGAATTAACATTTGTAACTAGAATTTGCTCGTTTTTTTTCTAAATTGAAAAATTATGAATTTGAGAATAACAAAATTATAAAGTGAATTCCACCTTTATTAAATAATAAAGAAGAGTGGAGGACAAAAATCATGACCTATCAACAAAAAAAAAAAAAAGAGTTGATAAGGAATGAAAAAGGGAGAAAATTATGAGATCATTAAATAACACATTAATTATAGTAGTTGAATAAAGATAAGGGAATAGAAAAAATCGTATCTGGTAAATAAAAAGAAGGGAAGAGGAAAAATCACGACGTTTCATCAAATAAGAGCCGATGAAAGTGAACAGAAAATTACCATGTGGAACAAAAATATTATGATTTTTAAAATTTGAATAGCTATTTAATATTTAATAGATAGATTTGAAAAAAAAAAACAAAAAAAAAGTCTAATATTTCATGGGTAGCATCAGGGTCCGCTAACCATTCCAAAGAAGTGTTTGATTATTTTGGAAAATGTTGTTAGGCGTTTAGTTATAAAGAAAATTACAAGTTTTGGAAAAAAATTATTTTTTTATAGAAAACCAGTATTTATATTTTCAAAAAAATAAAAAATAATTTTTTGTTTGAAATCTAAACAAATTTACAAAAACTAAATTATTTTTTGGCACCAAACAGATAAAAAATTGGAAAATAAGTTTTTTTTTATAAAACTTTTGTTTTTGGAAAAAAATATATGTTTTTAAGTAACCAAATAGCTTGTAACCAGGTGCTTGGATTTTCGAACACAAAAAGAAAAATTATGTAAAATAAAAAAATTATTCTACCCTTAAAATCTGAAAAAACAGAAAATTATTTTTTCATGAACTAAATAAACAAAAATATTTTATCAGTGAAAAAATTATTATTTTATAATATTTCTTGGAAAACCAAGCATCTCCTAATGTAGATTGTTAAATTCTCTTGCATTAGCATTTTGAATTTTTAAATTTTTTTATTTTAGTTAGTTATAATATATACAGAGAGAAATTATTGTCCACACTCGATACATTTAATATTTATTCATTCTGAATTTATAGATCGTTTATCCATCTGGTATGTACGATTTGTTAAAGAAATTTATTAATAGATTTAAATATTATAATTCAATAATAAAAATAGTAGAATATAAAAAGAGATTAAAGATGAATAGATATACATTATATATACATACGCCCTGTCAACAATAATTTTTTTTCTTAATAATAATTAAATAACAGTAATGTCTATATTAGGGGTGTTAATCTAGCTCGTTGTTCGCGAGCCAGCTCGTGTTCAACTCGAAATGAGCTCGAGTTCGAGTCGCTCGTTTGGTAAACGAGTTGAACACGAGCTGAATTTTTCAGCTCGTTTAATAAACGAGCCGAACACCAGCTGGGGTCAACTCGTCCGTGTTCGGCTCGATAACAGCTCGAATATATTTATATTATATATATATATATATATATATATATATATATATATATATATATATATATATATATATATATTAATTATAATTATATATAATATAGATTTTTATATTTAATTTTTATTCCAATTTAAATATAAAATTCAATTTTGTTATACATAAAATAAAAAATGCTTATTTATAGTTAGAATGTTTTTAAAAATATTAAAATAATTTAATTTTTGTAACTAACTTTTTAGTCATTAGATTAAAAGTCAACAATAATAATTATTTGTGAAATATCGTGTATGATCTAAAAAGCTATTAAAATTAATTCAATGATTGAAAATATTATAGTACCAACACTTTAATACTTTCAAAAGTATTTTGGCAAGACTACATATATATATATATATATATATAGAGAGAGAGAATTAGGTTGGAATACTATTAATAGTACCACAGATTGGTGCTATTAAGTTTTTAACCATTAAATTAAAAGATGTGTGGTTGAGATAATAGTGGGCCTATTGGGTTTAATAGGTGGTTGGAGAAATAGTAAAATCTAACGGGTGAAAATAATCAAAGAGGTTGATCTAAAAAGTATAAAATTTGATAGCACAAATAACTTGGTATTATTAATAGTATAGTAGCCAGAGTATATATATATATATATATATATATATATATATATATATATATATATATATATATATATATATATATATATATGAGAATTACTATTTAGATTTTAGGCTAACCTAATATAAAAAATTTAATTTTTTTGTAAATTTTAATTTTTAATTTTTTTTTTAAGTTTATACCTAACAGTAGAAATAAAAATCTAATTTATTGTTCGTAAGTCAGCTCGTGTTCGGCTCGTTTATTAACGAGTCGAATTATTTAGCTCAATATTTAAAGGAGCCAGCTCGTATTCGACTCGTTTGTTAAACGAGTAGAACACGAGCCGACCCAGCTCGTTTGTACTTGTTTTAATGAAAATTCTGTCGAATCAAACATGCTCTTAATTAGAGTCAGAACTTTAAAAGCTTATTTCAATTTGACTCGAAAACATTGGTAATATGGGGCTCCATCGTTTTTCCCAATTTTTCGGCGCGAAATTTCAAACATGCCCTAAAAAGTGTCCGCGCCCCCAACTCCCGCTCTTAGATTAGATTGGATTTCCATTTGGGATCCGCGCTAAACCCCCCCCCCCCCCCCCCCCCCCCCCCCCCCCCCCCCCTCTCTCTCTCTCTCTCTCTCTCTCTTTCCCCTTCTCTCACTGGTCACTCCTCGAATCCACTAGGGTTTTACGACCTGACTCGATCTCCCCGGCCCCGATCTCCATGAGCTCCGAAACCCTAGCCGAGGAGAAGAACTCCGGCGACGGATCCCCTCCCGCAGGCGAGGAAGAGGCGAAGGATCGTGACCCGGCCACTCCAGATGCTGCTGTTGCTGCGGCTGCAGCTGCGGCGGCGGCGGCGGCGGGAGTAGGGGTGGAGAAGCGGAAAAGGGGGAGAAAGAAGGGAGGGGGAGAGAAGAAGAAGAAGGAGGGAGGAGAGGGGGAGGAGGAAGGGGCGAAGGAGGAGGTGGAGGAAGGGGCGAAGGTGGATGGGGAGGAGGTGGTGGAGAAGAAGAGGAGGAGGAGGTCGGCGGAGAAGGAGCCAGCGACGCCCGTGGAGAAGAGGCCGTCGAGGGAGAGGAAGGCGGTCGAGAGGTACACGTCGGCGTCTCCCCGGAGCTCCTCGGCGAAGAAGGCGCCGGCGATCTTGCTGGTAAACAACTTTTTATATCCTGGTCCCGATCTACTACGTAATTTGTGGACTGTAAAGCATACTAGGTAAAAATGTACTGAAGAGCTGCTCAATTATGTAGTTTAGTTTGAAACATGCCCCTTAGCTTCGTTATTTTGATCGACACAATCTCAATTTCAGGTTTTTTTTTTTTTTTTTTTTTTTTTTTTTTTTTTTTTTTTTTGGTTTTCCTTCATTAGAGTTATTTTAACTAGTTAAGTTTAAAATTTTGTTGAATTTAATGGTTTTATTAAGTATTAGCAGGTAATTGTTCTAGTTTTATTTCCTAAGAACTGATTGAAGCCATTAAATTAGTGGAATCACGGGTGTGTATAATAAAATCTCCATTTTAATGACTATATTCCCCCAAATAAAAAATAAATAAATCAAAAGCTTAAGGTATGGAGTGGCTATATACCTTCTCCTAAAGGTACTTTTTTTTTTATATATATATATATTAGATCAGGCCTGGCCTATAATTCCTTTTGTTTATGATTGATTTATGCTCTTGTGGGTTTTTTTAGGGTTCTGGAACCATGCTGAAAGACATTCCAAACGGTACTATTTGCTATTGATCTTCTGGCTTTTCTTACCATACTTGTTCGACAGCACTGTAGAATTCAGCAGTAGTCATATGCATCAGCAAAGGTAATTCATTGCTAACTATTTGTTTTTTTTCGACTAATGTTGCTTATATATCAGTTTCTTTCAAGTTGTCAAAAAGAAAGGCTGATGAGAACCTTCAAGTCCTTCACAGAATTCTTTTTGGAAAGAAATCGAATGTAAGAGTTCCTATTCGAAGATTCTTGTCAAGTTATTACTTTTACACTACTTATGTTGCTTGATACTTGTTTATTAATTTATGGTAAAGGTTCTCTTTGCAGGTCCACTTTCTGAAGAGAAATATTTTACAGTTCTCTGGTTTTGTTTGGGATGAGAATGAGGTAGCATAAATCGTCCATCCCAACACTCTTCTTTTCCCTTACTATGAAAATGTTCATATAGTTTTATAAGTTATGTGCTTCTGATTGGAAAGGGAAAGAAATAGAAATCCCTTCGTACTTAGAAAGCTGACGGCTATTTATAAATGCAAACATCAGATTTTAAGTTAAGGAACTCCCATTTAAACTGTAACAAAATAATGCTCTATAACATTCTAATTTCCAATGTATGTATTATCAAGAGAAGGCTCTTTTATCACCATATGTTTGGGCTTGCTACTAAAGTGTGGTGCTGTTCGAAGATGTGTTGTTTGGTGTTTGGATCAATGGCCTTGGTCTATACAGTCTTTAACTATACAATATCTAGTTAGTAAATTAGGATGGGTCTTCGTTGTTAGTTTAGTAGTTCCTTTTCTCCCATTTAGCTTTTGTTGTTGTAGTAAACAATTGCTTTTTGGGAAGCTATAACAGTTTATCATTTTCAACAATATTCTATGAGTCCTAAATCTCCAATTTCTGGGGTTGTTAAGTCATTTTTAGCTTCTATCCAGCTAGATATTTAGACATTTTTGTTACCAAATGCTTAAATCTTCTTCTCAAGTAGACAAATTCTATAAGCCCTAGTAAACAGGCCTATATATATATATATATTCATATTACGTCTGCCCATGAATACAAGCTCTGATCACGCATGCCATGTTGTTGTTTGTACACAAAAGGCATCTCATACTTTATTCCCCTATTCTATTCAAATATTCTAGGAAGTTTCTCTACTAAGTTGGTTTGTCTTTCTCTAGAATCTTTCCAAAAATCCTCATCTGTCTATGCTTGTGTTATGCCGGCATGCTGCAGTGCAGTAGATCATAGTGTCATGTGATAGTTCTTTGAAATATATTGTATTACTGTCTTTTTGGTATTTATATTTTCAAATGCGTAAATCAATCAATTTTACTCTGTTATGGAAGCCTGCTCTAATTTTTTGTAGCAAGTGGTTATTGTATTAATTTTGCTCCTTATTTCTCATAATAATGCATATATTTTGGCTATTTTGCCTATTCAGGAAAAGCAAAAGGCCAGACTTAAGGAAAAACTTGATAGGTGCCACAAGGAGAAGTTGCTTGATTTTTGTGAGTTACTTGATGTGCATGATGTGAAAACTGCTACCAAGAAGGTTGGTTAATTGCAAAACACACACACTCTCGACATAGACACACGTCAAATAGTCTGATTTTGCATGCCTTTCAGGAAGAAATTTCAGCAAAGTTGTCAGAATTTTTGGAATCTCCGTATGTTACGAGAGATGTTTTACTTTCTGAGAAAAAGAAGGTATTACACTTTCTTCGTTGAGAATGTTTTCTATTTGATTGTAGATTGTACTTACTCTCACCTATTGTTAATGTTGCTTGCAGAAATTTAAAAAACATAAGAGATCGAAAGGACTGGCAACATCTGGTGAACCATCTTTAGATAGAGAGAAAAAGGTTTTCTTTTTCCTGCTGTTACCAGTTGCTGCTTCTCATTTTGGTTCACTTCATACATTTTTGCTAAAATACTTCTTTCATTTGTCTTGTCTATCCGCAATGTCAACCATGAGCGAGCATGGCTAATTGCAAGATTGGTTCATTTTTGTGATTTAGCCTGTATAACGAGCCCTTGTAGAGTTCACTAATCATTCACAATCAAATTAGAACTGCTATTGCTGCAAAACTCTAGTTACTTTTTTTAGTACAGTGCTTCTGGGTGTCCCTGATGATTATTGGATTACCTTTTGGTGTTTATGGCAGTTAATTGAGTATTGATATGTTGTAACTTCTAATATCCAGAGACAAAGAAAGAGTAGTAAGCAATCAGTTGAAGCTGAAAAAGGAAATGAAGAGGATCATTCTGCGGATTCAGAGGAAGAATCAAAAGAACAATCAAAAGAAGCAGTAGAAGAAGAAGAAGAAAAAGGAGATAATGAGGATTCAGAGAAAGAGACCGACCGCGTTATGAGTGATCAAGAAGAAATTCAGGAGGATGAACAAGAAAAGCCTGCTACGAGCAAAAAGGGTTTTAAAGAGGTGGCACAGAAGAACACTGGGTCAAAAGGGAAAGAAAAGGCCTCTTCTGCTGAAGAAGCCATTTCTACAAACTCTGCTAAAAGCACTAAATCTGTTTCTAAGATTAAGATTGCTGTACAAGATAAACCAGCTGACCAATTAGAGGACAAGAGTTCTAAGGAGCTCAAAAAGGTATCTAAGAGCTCTTCAAAGGGTAGTGACGCGCCTCCGAAGTCCAATAAGACCAATAAAGGGGCCTTAGAATCTACACCAAGCAAAAGATCCAGAGATGAGGCTAAATTGGTTCCATCAACAGCTTCCAAATCCAAGAATGAGGATAAGAGTAAATCACAGAGCAAAAGCTCTTCTACTGAGAATAAAAAGAAAAGCAAGAAAAGTGCTGGTAAGGGGGAGCCAAAGGTTTCTGCCACAAAACAAAGTAAGATTTTGAAATAAGTCAAGTCTTTTACTGTTTGCTGTTTGTAGTTGGCTAGTACTTAATTGTCTATTGAAATGAAGCTTGTTAAGATGTTTATGACTCTCTTTTGTGATACTAGGAAAAGGCAAGGCAAATGGAGATGCCCCGAAGAGACCAAGCACTGAAGAATTACATGCTGTGGTTAGCGAGATATTGAAAGAAGTGGACTTCAATACGGTGAGTAGCGTCAATTTACTTTACTCACTTCTATTCTGCTTTTCTTCCTGGTACCAACTAGTGATAAGATCAACTCAACTTTGGTGCAGGCAACTTTAGCAGATATTCTCCGGCAATTAGGTACTTATATTATTCCTAAACCTAAATAATCATTTTGTCTTATTCAGAAAATTTATGAAATTGCCTATTTATTCAAGCATGACGACTTAATTGATAAAATAACAGAGTTTCAGTACACGACTCGTAAGCACATGATCTGACATGGGATTGGTTCTTTGTCGGCAGGAGCACATTTCAATGTGGATTTGATGGATAGAAAGGCAGAGGTGAAGCATATAATAGAAGAAGTGATAAATAATATGTCCGACGACGATGACGACGACGATGACGGTAATGATGATGATGATCAGGAAGATGAGGATGGCGAAGAAGATGCGCAAGAAGAGGAGGAAGATAATGATTCAGATGGAGATGATGGTAAGTAGCTTGAGGAAGGGTACACATTTTCTACTACTGTAATAGTTTGGTGGCGATTTTCCAGTAATCTAACCTAGCTTAAAAACTCAAATATTCAAATGTGAAAGATATTGTAGCCTTTCTTGTAGCTATGTTGTACAATATTCTCTTTTCATTACATCTCTTCTGATCATCTCATGATCCATCATTTATCTTCTGAGTTAATTATAATACCATTTTAGACATGCAAATGCACAAACACCCTTGCAGAGAGATAACAAACGATAAGCTGATGTGATGCTTAGATCACTATAACAGCAACATGCAGAATACAAATTACTGTTGAAATTATTAAACAATATGTGCTTGTAAGAGATTGGTTTTCTACAATATATTGCATCAGTAATCACGCGCGGCAATAATTTAAAACTATTTGTTATTGCGTCTAATTTTGTTAACGAATAGCGTGTGATTATTGCTGCTGCATGCTCCTCAAACTCTTCCAATTTTTAGCTGTTTAGTTCGTTTGTTTTCAGAGAAAGTAGTTTTTTTTTTTATAAATTTTGTGAGAAAGTAGTGTTTTTATTTTTTATCTAGAAAATAAAAATTATAGAAAAAGGGTGTTGTACCTTTTTCTATAATTTTTGTTGGTGGGTTAAATATTTGTATTGTTTCCTCGAACAACAATTTTATTTGGAAGAAATTATTTACGAATTAACCTCTCTAATTTTCATCCCACCATTCAAGTCATATATGTGAACAATTTGAATTGGAAAAAGGGTACTGCATGCGTTAATTAAGCATGGTGTCGCACAATAATTTCTTCAACTTTGAACGAGTATTAATTAATTGGTTTCGTGGACGATCAATTTGGTTTCCAACTTTGAATTTTTAATGCGACTAGAAGAAACTATCAGCTATGAAATAGCCCGTTGAAATTGAAATTTGAATCTTTAGTTTATTAATTAGTAGGATCTACTCATCTATATATTAATTTGCATATCATTCAAACACTCACTTTTTTTGTAGCAGTTACATTTTGCCCACTCAACTTTACTTCCATTGAGCAGCAGGTAAACAATCACTGCATGCATGCATCTACCTCCTCACATAATAATGCAAATACATCAAACAAAAAAAGGAAACAAACTAGCTACTTATATGTATATACTAAATTAGAGACTACTACTACTACTAACTTAAACAGCTTATTGCTTAATTAATAATAATAATAATAATTAGTATGATTTTCCGACGAGCGTGAGGCGTGTCGGGCTGAGCAGGCGATACTTGGACTGGCCTCTGGCGAGGCCGCAGAGCGGCGATGCCGCCACCGACGACGTCCCCCCGCCCCCCATCTCTTGCTCCATCTCCCACAACACAGCGTGGAAGGCCTCGACATCGCACGGGAGCTCGAGGGGGCCCCCGACGGCGTACCCGTACTCGCTCTCCGCCTCCTCGAGGAGCCCCCGGAACAGCGGGTGGTTCAGGCACTCCGTCCGCACCACAAACCGCTCCCTCCCCGCCCCGACGTACACCGCCAGGAACCCCTTCGGGTTGGGGTTTGCGCCGCCACCGCCGATCGAACGGCATCTCTCCAACGTCTTCATGATCAGCCCTTTCCTTCCCTTCCCCATATATATACCAATTACTACTACTACTACTTGTTTGTTCAAAAGGTTTATATATATTTATATTTCTCTCTATGGTTTACAACCAAAATAATAAGAGGAAGAAACCAAAAAGAGATATATAGGTAGGGGTCTAAGTATATGTAAATGAAACTCGATCTATTTCTATTACATATATATATAGTAGTGAGAAAAATTAAAAGAAACCAACTTGATCTCTTTCTCTCTGTATATGTATAAAATTGAATGAAATATGTTTATATATATGTATTAACCTCTATCATAAACTTGGTGGAACATGGCCTTAGGTCTTGGCACTGTAAGATTACTCATGGCTTCGAGGGGGCGCCGTTGTCGGAGGAGGGCTAGTCATTCGCATGCGCACGACGTTATCGATCGATCGAGAGGAGAGAACAAAAAGAGTAGATAGTGTGCAATGAAGAGATGATGGGGAAGATGATATACCACTATATTTAGAGAGAGAGAGAGAATGAGAGAGTTATCTTAGTTGTTGTTTAAAGGGAGGATTAATGGCTAACATATATATATACATACATAAAGAGAGAGAGAGAGAGAGAGAGAGAGAGAGAGAGAGAGAGAGAGAGAGAGAGAGAGAGAGAGAGAGAGAGAGAGAGGGGAGAGAGAACTACACCAGATGTTGGCTATAGAGAAAAAAATGAACCTATACCTAGCACTCTCATACATGTAGTTGCTTATACAAATAGAAGATATATATATATATATATATATATATATATATATATATATATATATATATATATATATATATATATAGAGAGAGAGAGAGAGAGAGAGAGAGAGAGAGAGAGAGTGTGAGAACTACACCAGATGTTGGCTATAGAGAAAAAAATGAACCTATACCTAGCACTCTCATATATGTAGTTGCTTATACAAATAGAAGATATATATAGTCGGGCTGGAATACTATCGATAATACTAAATAATTAGTGCTATCAAATATTTAGACTTTAGATGAAAATATATGCGGTTAAAATTATAGTGATTCCTTAATATTTTTATTATTCAATCAACCACCCACTAAATCCTAGGGAATCACTATCATTCTAACCGAACATTTTTTAATTCAAGGGCTAAAAAATTAATAGCACTAATGACTTGGTGCTATCGATAGTATTCCAGCCTTAGTTATATATATATATATATATATATATATATATATATATATATATAAAGAGAGAGAAGGGCTTATATACTTTTAAAAGTACAAGTCCAAATATACTTGTGAATTTTTTGCCATTGGATTTGCATTGAGATTTATGCTATTTATTTTTTCTTTCTCTCTCTTTAGTTGACTTTATAATAACACAAAATTCAATACAAATTTAATAGTAAAAAATTCACAAGCATAGTTAAGCTCGTGCTTTTAAAAATATATAAGCTCTACTCTCTCTCTCTCCAC
>CM055078.1:1731428-1893928 GCA_029204045.2 Tillandsia leiboldiana
CTAAACTATCTTAAAATAAATATTTTATATTTTATATTCAAAAGTTGACACTTTTTTTCATTTCACAGCCAATAAGGAAAAAATAAGTCAAACCATGTCATCATTATTGAATAGGACACATCTAAAATTGGCATGGAATGTGTCAACTAGTTAGGGATGAGTTGCCCTCGTGACCACATTGCAACATCCACATCTCTCAAAAGAATATATATATATATATATATATATATTACATTTTATATATTTTTTAAAATATAAGTCTAACTATATTTGTAATTTTTTTTATTATTAAATTAGTATTAAAATTTGTGCTATTGTAAAGTCAATTAAAGAGAGAGAAAAAAAAAATATAAATCTCAATATATACAAATTTAATAATAAAAAATTTACAAATATATTTGAACTTGTACTTTAGAAAATATATAAGCCCTACTCTCTCTCTCTCTCTCTATATATATATATATATATATATATATATATATATATATATATATATATATATATATATATATATATTCAAAAGTATAAATTCAATTACATTGTGATTTTTTTAAAATTTGTATTGAAATTCATATTATTACAATTTTTTTTTTCTCTTTTTAGTTATTTTTATAATATCACAGATCTCAATGCAAATTCTGTGACGCCCCACTTCCCAGGGGGTCACCCATCCTAGAACTGCCCCACTTCCCAGGGAGTCACCCATCCTAGAACTACTCTAGCTCTAGCACGCTTAACTCTCATGTTCCTCTTGGATCTTGCTACCATCCAAAATGCTATAGCCGGGTTAGAGATTTAGTCCTATTATATCATTTATATAGAGGACTAATCCAAATTCCGGGGGTCTTATATTCTTCCCCCCTTTAAGCCCTGACGTCCACGTCAGGCTCAAGCACACTCACAAGCACCAGGCGATGTGAGACTCGTCTCGCTAGCCTTAGCCGACCTTGTGAGGAGCTGCACTCCACTCACAACGGTCATTAGCCGGGGAGCCTCGCTCTACCCGCTATATAACCCTGGCTCAGCCGAGACTCATCTCACATTTCCGGCTGGTGAATGGCTCTGATACCAACTGTGACGCCCCACTTCCCAGGGGGTCACCCATCCTAGAACTACTCTAGCTCTAGCACGCTTAACTCTCATGTTCCTCTTGGATCTTGCTACCATCCAAAATGCTATAGCCGGGTTAGAGATTTAGTCCTATTATATCATTTATATAGAGGACTAATCCAAATTTCGGGGGTGTTATAAATTCAATAATAAAAAAATCACAATTATAGTTGAGGTTCTAGTTTTAAAAATATATAAGCTCTAATATATATATATATATATATATATGTATATATATATACATATATATATATATATATACATATATATATATATATATATATATATATATACCACCCTTAGATGGGTGGGGTGTATGATGTACACCCCGAAAAGGGTGTACACATAGCATTTTCCATATATATATATATATATATATATATATATATATATATATATATATATATATATATATATAGTTGTGCTTAAATATTATCAGTAGCAAATGATTCCGTTGCTATCGATTTGTTTTTAATAATAAAACTTTCAAATCAACAATATCGATATCGTTGAATATGATCTATACGATTTAAAGTATTTAAAAATTAAATTTTAAATTTTTTCGACATCATTAGCTTAATGATCAAAAAATTATAAAATTTGTAATCTTAATTGTCGATTTTTGACGTTTTTCGTTTAACAGTATAAAAAATTTAAATTAATTAAATTTTGATTAGAAAATTTTATATATTATTTAAAGCAAGATCTATATTCTTGATCTTGATTATAAGATTTCTAATATTACTTTCAAAAATATTTATTTTCAGCTGTTCATTTTTGTTTTCACTTAATGGACAAGAGAATAATATCAAAAAAAAAAATGAAATTTGATTTCTAAATAATAAAAATTAATAATTTAGATCATATGTAATGATACCAATCGTAGATTTGAAAGTTCCATCATCAAAAATAAATCAGTAACAATGAAACTCGTTTGCTATCGATAGAATACCAGTTCAACTCATAGAGATATATATATATATTAAAAAAGCTTACGTGAGTGGTGATGGTATGAGAAGGGAAGTGCTCCTTTTCAAGCCTACCCATTGTATTGATAGAGTTAATTAAACGGGCAAGAACCTTACGAATAGGAAAACAATTGAAGTGCTCTTTTATTATTTCTTTTTTCTTCATTAACTTTATGATACTATAATAGTTCACATCGGATAATATAGAAAAATATGAGGAATTTATTTGTGATGGGTATATTATAAATAATAATTAGAATTAAATATTTGGATAAGTGATTTTATTAGTGTTATTGTAAAATATGAGGAATTTATTTGTGATGGGTATATTAGAATTAATAATTAGAATTAAATATTTGGATAAGTGATTTTATTAGTGTTATTGTATCCGTTCGTTACAGCTTACGTTTTTATTTTAGAAATTAATTCTTTACAGCTTACGCTTTTATTTTAGAAATTAATTCTTTTACATGATATTAAAGTAGGCGGTCATGAATTTGAATTTACCTATTTTTGGTTTTGGAATAAAAATGAGATATCACTAATTATTGTTTGTTTTACAAAAATCATATTTCGATTCTTATTCTATTCCGAAATAAAAATGGTTTAATCTATTTATGATCCAATCTAGTTTTAAATTTTAGATTGGCAAATTACTCATAATTCTCTCTCACAAATACCTCTTTCTCCTCTCCCCTCATTCCTCCTCTTTGGCAAATCACTCATAATTGCCCATTCTGAATTTCATTCCAAATATTTTTAAATAATTTGTCATTCAATTTCTAGTTCCAAAGCAATCTAATTCTATTTCCTATTCACATTCCACTCATAAACCAAACATATCCCTTGTTTCTTTGCATGCCTTCTCAATTAATTCAGGTGCACCTTTTTAAAAATAAATAACTATTTTATATGACATTAGAGTAATCAATTTTGAATTTGAATTTCATCAGACTTTTAATTTTTTTTGTATTTTCTCTCATTTAATTCAAATTCACATTTTCAGCGTATAAAAATTTCGAATTCACACATGAGAAAAATTATTGAATATAAAATATCATTTCTGATAGCTCAAGTTTTTGAAAATAAACAGTTATTTCACATATAGGGTTGGATTGGAAAAGATTAATTGAATTCATAAATAAAATTGATATTCAGGAGCAATTCTATATAGTTGCATCTGCTGTTAATTTCTTCTATATTAATTTGTATCTAAGAAATTGGATTGTGTTTTCAATAAATGCAAAAAATTAATATTGCTTTGGAATGGAAATCGACTAATTAATTGGGTCCAATTTCTAAGATTTGAATTTCCTAATTGGTAGATCTATGAGGTCCATCTATGTATGTACCTTGAACATCTATTCTTTATTATTTATTATCTATTATTATCTATTTATTATATTATTACATTATATTATTACATTCACAATTTAAAATTTAAAAAATATAATTTAACATATATATATATATAATTTACGCTATATAAAAAAGTCTATATGTAAAATATTATAATGTTCCCTCCCAACCCAGTTCTCATCTATAAAAAATATTTGCCTACACCTAGTCTATGAATATTAGATACACCAACCCTCATTTTTAATAATTAATATTATAAAATTAAAATATAATTTCATAAATACGATCTATACTATATAGAAAGCCTTTATATTATAAATCATCAAATTTTAAAATTTTATATTGGGCTACTAAATATAAAGTACACAAAATTTATTTATATATCTGATTCACCGAATAATATTATTTACTTTAACGTGGATAAAAATATATAGATACCCCTTAATTATAATTCTTTTGAATTGAGGCCCACTCAAGTTCTTATTTTTTTTATATTTTGTTATTTTTTATAAAAAAATTTGGTAAAAAAATGTGTGAAGACCCTCTCAACTATTAAGTTGCATTAAAATGGACTGCTCAAATTTATTTTTTTTAACTAATTTTTATAATTTCTATTTTTTTTTCAATTAATTTTAGTTAATTAAAATTTATACAAAATTTGATCAAATATTTTTTACATATATATATATTTTTTATATAATATAAATTATATTTATTAAATTATATTTTAGTTTCATAGCTGAATTTTATGGAATCTTAAATGTTGAACCTTATAGAAGCTTTTTTTTTCTTTTTTTTTTTTCTTTCTATGCATGAAAATTAATAAACTTTTTCTTTAAGATTCTATATTTAATAGGTGTGGTTATTAAAAATAGTTTTCGTATATGTGATATTTTTATTAACTAATAGTTAATATATCTATTAAATTTACTATATCTTTAATTTATATAAATTTTTTAATAATTTTTTATATATATATATCTGTATAAAGTAAGTTATATGGCACAAACTATTTTAAAATTTATTTAATTAATAATTAAGAGAATAAAATAATATAAAAATTTTAATTAAAATATTTTATATAAGCAGTATCACACAGCCATTCACTAATAAAACATTAAAGTAAAATTCTTTTATCAGCTTAAGATTTTAAAGTAATCAGGTATTTTATATATATATGCATGGTATATATTAGAGCAGAAGGGGTTGGGAATATAATATTTATCTTGATATCAAATTTTATGAATCTGTAACTTACTTTAATACCGATTATTGTTGATTCGATACTCGCTTCGACACCGATTGTTAGAATTTCGTAACGAAAGCGTTGAATTAAGTTTTTATCATAAATCTGTCTTATCGGTAAAAGCTTGCATAATCACAGAAGAGTAAAAATCAAATAGAAAAATAATTAGATAAAATAAAATTAACTAGCTAATAAAAATATTACACCTAACTGATTTTTTACAAAAAATAATTTTAATTTGAACTCTTTTGAATTTCTCATTCTTTTCTCATCTTTTATAACATGAAAAGACGTTTTTTTTTGTTGAAATTAGAGCAATTTCTAAAACACCCAACTTTGTACTATTTCTACGCACCTACACACGAGTTGCACCAAAAACACATGGCTAACTCTAACTCTCTCTCTCTCTCTCTCT
The DNA here is from genome assembly GCA_029204045.2 of Tillandsia leiboldiana. Taxonomy (NCBI): domain Eukaryota; kingdom Viridiplantae; phylum Streptophyta; class Magnoliopsida; order Poales; family Bromeliaceae; genus Tillandsia; species Tillandsia leiboldiana. The sequence goes on from CM055078.1 coordinate 1,736,527, forward strand.
CTCTCTCTCTCTCTCTCTCTCTCTCCCTCGGTTTGGACACCACCAAAAGGGTTTAGCAACTTGGTCGTTTTATATATATATATATAGGAAAATGCTACTTGTACATCCGTAAGGGGTGTATATCTCACACTCCCACCCATCTAAGGATGGTGGTGTGATGAGAGGTCACTTGATGTGACCCGTAAAAAATATGACCACCATTAAAAAGGTGGAGATGTAGGATGTACACCTCTTCGGGGTGTACATGTAGCAATCCTCATATATATATATATATATATATATATATATATAGGGCAATGCTATCTCTATACCAAAAAATGGGTGTAGAGGGTACACCCCACCCATCCAAGGGTGGGGATCTTTCCATCCATCACTTCGAATTGATGGATGAAATTTATCCCACCCTAAGATGGGTGGGGTGTATGATATACACCCAAATTTGGATGTACATCAAGCATTTCCCATATATATATATATATAGAGAGAGAGAGAGGGAGTTGAGCTTATATACTCTCAAAAGCACACGTTTAAATATACTTGTAAATTTTTTATCATTGAATTTATATTGGGCTTGTGCTTTTGAGAGTATATAAGCTCTATTTTTTCCAACTACCCATTAAACACAAGAAGTCCACTATCATCTAGCTACACATTTTTTAATTTAAGAGTTAAAAACTTAATAGCACCAATAACTTGATACTATTAATAGTATTCCAGCCTAGCTCATATATATATATATATATATATATATATATATATATATATATATATATATATATATATATATATATATATATATATATATATTTATTCTAATTCAAATAAGATTCAACTACAAATCAAATCAAAATTCTAACAATCTCCATCTTAATTTGATTTGTAATTTTTAACTGTTACGTTAAGCTCATCATGTAAGTTTTATATTGAGCTTATCTTCTCCGCTCGACGTCACCACATCCACTGCTCCACTTCGAGCGACTGTACTTACGCAAGCTTTTAAAACTTAAATTATTTTTACTTTAGTTTTGACTGTACTTCCGTTCAGAACATACAAATTTTCATTCTTGTTCGTTTTGCACATGACTCGACGTCGCTTTCGGATCCTCGTAGCTCCACCTGAAGTTAAAAATTTACGACCCTTCGAGTCTTATACGCTTAACGAGATCAAATTTTGCCTCAATTCAAAAACGTGTCACATACCTATCACCATTCTTACAATTCCATCATGCATCCAAATTTTGACCGTATTGATTTCTAAAACTTTACACATCATACCGTTCTCCATGAGAGCCTTTCAACCCTTGATCATTTTATAGGTGGCAAAAGACTTTTAATTTCTCCTGATAGATGTGAAAAGAACATGTCGAGTACCCACACAGCGGTTTATGAAAATTAATTGAAAGCCTTAATTAGTATTGATAGTCCCAATTTGACTCTGTCAACAATTTAATTTGACTCGGATTGGGCTCCTCCTATCTTGGAAGTGGAGTAATAATATTTCTAATTAATATTATTGACTTTGATCCGCTTCATTAACATTACTTCATTAGTATTTTATATAAATATATATATATATATAAATTAATTAATTAATTAATTAAGGTGGCGGCATTTGCACGGCCGATTCTTTTAAGGAACGTACGAGACCAATAGGAGTGCACCCCACTCCGCTCGCATACGACATTAGTTACGGCAACTAAATAAAGGTTCTCGATCAGAGCAGTTTGAATTTTTTGAAACAGTTATTTTAAAAAATTTTGGTCAAAAATTTTATATATTTTTTTAATTTTATCTTTTCGATATAGTTTTACGAAAAGCTCTTTTGAGATTATTTTTTTAAAATTTTTTGTTGGAATAAGAAAAATGCGAGGTTCATCATAAGGTCCATAATTTTTTATTTTAAGAAGATATAAGGTGTAAACTTATATTTTATTATTTCTTCTTATAGTAAAATACATCCCTCATTTTTTTCGTGGATGTAAGCGCAATTGTCGAACCACGTAATTTTTTTTTTTCTACATTTTTTTCTATTATTATTTTTATTATTTTTATTTTTTGTGCATTTATATTGATAGCACATGACGTGAGGTCCATCAAGCTACCATCAAGTGATATCAGAGCATAAAGTTCGCGCTACAGTAAATATGTCGAAGGTCTCATCATCTAGTTTGAGATAGAGAAACTTGATGGTAAAAAAACTTCGGTCTCTGACAGAGAAAAGTAAAAACCCTTCTAATATAATAGGGCCTTCATAAGGTTTTGTTCGAAAAATCGAAAAAGCCGACATCGATAAGCGACAAAAATTAGGAAGAGGTAAATTTTCGGGTGGTTAATACAATTATATTGTGCCTGATGATATATAACGTTATGGATGAAGATACTACAATCGGCATGTGAAATAAGCTGGAGAAGTTATATATAACAAAGTCTCTCGAATATGATGTACCTAAAGCAAAAATTATACATGCTACGTAAGAGGGAAAGTACGACAATAACGAAACATTTGAACACCTTTAATAAGATTATTTTAGATTAATCAACTGTCCCTAGTGCAAGTGGTAAAAAGCTTAGTGGTTGTTATCCGAGACTTGAGTTTGAAATCTAATTGCTTCACATTTTTATCTAAGTTTATTTTAAAAATAAACGAAGCGGGTAGTATGCTACCTTTCTCTCAAAAAAAGATTATTTTAGATTTACTCAGCATTAATATCAGAATTGATGAGGACGATAAGGCATTGAATTTTCTTATGTCAATTCAATCGTTTTATAATCATCTGATAATCACCATACTCTACGAGAAGCAAACTTTGAATATGGAAGCTAGATATTATATCGACCATTCTATCTGAGAAGATTTTGTTGCAGGTTAGTACCGAAAAAAACAGTGCTGATTTGGTTGTAAATGATACAAGTTGAGGAAGGGGACGATTTAGCGAACGTGATACGGGTAAAGGAAGATCTCGTTCCAAGTCAAAATCGAAAAAAGTGAAACTTTACTTCTGCAAGAAAGAGGGCCATATAAAAAAGAACTGTGAGAAGAGAAAGGCTTAGTTGCAAAAACATGATTCCTATGCAGATACGGCGAGCATAGCCAGCAATCCCGATTAGGACGTCTTAACGGTTATAACAAATTCAGAATCTCTCGGTGACTGGATATTAGATACTGATTGTTCTTATCATATGTCTCCCTCCATATACGTCTTTTTTTGATACTTACAAGTTTTTCGAAGGCGGTAGTGTTATGATAGATAATCATACTAGATGCAAGACAGTCGGTATTGGAACGGATAAAATAAATATGTTTGATGGTGTGTTGAGAACATTGACGGATGTGAGACACATTCCTGATCTCTCATGTTGAATTTGATATCACTTGGTATTTTTGACTCTATTGGTTGTTTCGTTAGCATCTCAAGTGGAGTTGTCAAGGTGAAAAAAAGTGTCTTGGTCATAATAAAGGGAGAGAATAAAGGAAATCTGTACAGACTGATCGGTGAGTCAATGATTGGAGGTGTTGTGGTATTATCCTCAAAAGATCATGATGCTGATGATACGAAGCTCTGACACAAGAGACTAACCCACATGAGTGAAAGGGAGATGCTAAAACTGCATAAATGGAGATTACTCAAAGGTATTAAATCCTGTAAATTTAATTTCTGCAAATATTATTTATTTGGAAAATAAAAAAGGTTAAGTTTCAAGACCTCCAGTTGGGTACGTACGATATTATTTATTCGAAATCAAAGCCCTGTATATTTCTTGGGTATGATAAAGGGGTTAAAGGATACAAGCTGTGGGACCCTATCACCAAGAAGAAGGAAATTAGCAGGGACATAGTTTCTAACGAAAAAGCTATGCTGTACATATAGGGATCAACAGGAGGCTCAACGTGAAGATCAGTTAAAAACTGTGCATATCCAGGTAGAGCGGCAAAAGTATGTAAATAATCACGTGGAGCAACCCCACCATCAGGACAATGATGTCACACAAAGTGATCCGATTGAAAACATTTACGATACATGAAGGAAAATAAGACAGATCCATCTACCATTACGATACAGGTTGGAGGATATGGTATCTTATACCTTACTGATTACATCAGATGATTCTACTTTCTATCAGGAGGTGATGCGGGATAGAGATAGTGGCAAATAGATGGCGGCTATGATGAAAGAGATGGAGTCTCTGCAGAAGAATCAGACATGGGATTTGATTCCATTGCCGTAAGGGAAGATATCCATCAGTTGCAAGTGGGTTTACATGAAAAGGTAGGGTGCAGATAGAGAACCAGATAAATTCAAGGCGCTATTAGTAGCCAAGGGCTATGTGCAAGTAAAGGTAGTCAATTTCATTGAGATCTTCTCGCCGGTGATGAAGCACATGTCGATCAGTTGGAGCTTCAGCAGCTTGATGTTCGAACCGCATTTCTTCATGGGGATTTAGTAGAGAAAATTTATATGGAACAACCTCAAGGCTTTGTTTAGCCGAGGAAGGAGAATCCGGTGTGCAAACTAAAAACATCTCTCTGTGGGTTGAAGTGGGCACCGATGCAGTGGTATAGGCAGTTTGACGGATTTATGATTATGGTTATAGCAGGAGTTTATACAATAGTTGTGTTACTGTCTGAGGCTTGAAGATGGTTCATTTATTCTGCTTATGCTATATGTAGATGACATACTTATAGCGACTAAGAATTCCGAAGAAGTGCAACAGTTAAAGGACCAGTTGAGCCAAGAATTTGATATGAAGGATCTAAGAGGTGCTAGGAAAATCCTAGATATGGAGATTAGGCGTGACCGCATACAGGGCAAGTTGTGGCTATCGCAGAACACATATATACGGGCAATTATAAAGCAATTTAACATGTCGGAGGCGAAGGCGGTCAAGACTTCATTGGCCCAACACTTCAAACTTTTTGAGAAGATGTGTCCCAAGACGGATGAGGAGATTACTCTTATGTCAAAGATACCATATGCTAGTGTAGTCGGTTGCTTGATGTATGCTATGATTTACACTAGGCCATCTTTCACATGAAGTTAGTGTTGTTAGTCGATATATGTCGAATCCGAGAAAACGACACTGGGAGGCCGTGAAGTGGATTTTGTGGTATTTAAAGGGCACATCAGATAAAGGTATTCTCTACTCGAAAGATTTCGGTAATAGTGAAGTGAAGGGGTTTGTAGATTCCGACAATGTTGGTGATTTGGACAAGCGTAGGTCTATTACATGCTACGCCTTTCTGCTGGGCGGAGGACCTATCAATTGGAAGTCTACGTTGCAGCGCATTATAGCCTTGTCAACTACAAAAGCGGAGTATATGGCGGCAATTGAAGTGGCTAAGGAAGCAGCTTGGCTTAGAGGCTTAGTTAGTGAACTCGAGATCATACATGATACAGTGATTATCGATTGTGATAGTCAAAGTGCTACATGTCTCACCAGAAATCCAGTTTATAATGGAAGGATAAAGCACATAGACAAAGTATCATAAATTACGAGAGCTCACTAATGAGGATGATGGAGAAGTTCAGCTTACAAAAAATTCCACGAAGAATAATATAGCTGACGTCACGACAAAACTAATAACAACGAATAAGTTTAGGCACTGCCTAGACTTGGTTAATTTGGATGACGGAGTGATGAATTACAAAAAAAGTCAAGATGAAAAATATTATAGATTTATGCCTTCTTTTATTATTGATGTGATCCACGCACGATATTCATAGAAATTAATTGAAAATCATAAATTAATTTCTATTAGTAGTCCGTCGGTCAACAATTTAATTAGACTTGATTGGGCTCCAACCTTATTCCGACTTGGAATTGGAGTAGGACTATGTTATTTCTAATTAATATTATTGACTTTGAACGGCCTCATTACCATCATATATGTGTGTGTGAGGCTAATTAATTAATTAATTAAGGTGGCATCATATGTGTGTGTGTGAGGCTAATTAATTAATTAAGGTGGCATTGCGGCTTTTGTATGGCCGGTTCCCTTTAAGGAACGTACGGCATCCAGAAGCGCACCCGGCTCACATGCGGCAATAGTTTCTGCGTGTAGCGGAGGTTCTCGATTAATTGTCTGAGTGTTTTGAATTTTTCGAAGTAACAATATAAAAAAAATTTTAGTCAAAGATTTTATATGTTTTTTTAATTTGATCTTTTGATACGATTTTACAAAAAACTTTTTTCAAATTATTTTGTTTAGAATTTTTTATCTAAAGAAAACATAAAGTGTAAACTTATTTTTCTTTTATTTTTTTTATAGTAAAATATATCTCTTTTATTCTTTTCATGAACGTAGATAATTATCGAATCACGTAAATTTTAATTTCTTTCTTTTGCTTTTATTTTTATTATCGTTTTTAATTTTATTTTTATTTTTCGTGCATCTGTGTTAGTAGCGCATGACGAACGATCCATTAAGTTTCCAACAAAGCACTCCACCTTGAATAATGATTTTTTTTGTCCACCTCCGGTTGCCGATGATTTTTCATACTTTTTCGCTTTTACCATCAGAGTCGTATCACGGCTTTGCATCTTGTCTCCTTGCCATAAAGTTACGTAGTTACCAGATACTCGTATGGCGCTAGTAATGAAAAAAATAAAATCAATATCTTATCCTCATCATCAAGATTGACTTTGATATTGGTCAATTGGGTAATCACCTTATTAAACTCATTAGGATGCTCATGTAACATCACTTTATTAAACTCATTAAGATGCTCATGTAACATCACCTTATTAAATTCATTAAGATGCTCATGTAATATCACCTTATTAAACTCATTAAGATGCTCATGTAAGCTCGTTGCTTCTTGCATCCGCAGCGTGAACATTGACTGTTTCAGATATAACCTGTTTGTCAGGGAATTGGTCATGTACAGATTTTCTAATTTATTCCACAACTTCGTTGATGTCGAATTTTTGACTATGCTGTAAAGAATCTCATATGCTAATTAATAACAGATGAAGCATACTTAGGGAAGCATACTTAGGGCCTTCTGCTGTATCTTTTCTCATAACACATCCGTAATTTCGCCTCTTTCCCATTCAACGTCTCGTCCCACTCTTATTGTACAAGAACAGCTCAAACTTGAATCTGCCACAAGCCGAAATTGTTCTCTTCTATACAGAATAATTTCAATCTTATCTCCTTTTTTGAATCTCTCATCTTTTTTCGTCTTCTGTAATATAAAAAATTTTTCTCATTGAAATTAAAGCTATTTTCTTAACACCCAACTTCAACTATTTCTTGGCAGCCAACTCTCTCTCTCTCTCTCTCTCCCCCTCTCTTCCTTGGTACGGATATCACTAAAGAGGTTATGCAATTTGGCCGTACTCCAATAGGCTCCAAGTCTTTATTTAGTTGGATGCCATCTAGTTATATATATAAAGATATACCAAAGATGTACCTAAATTTAATTAAATTAAAAATTATATTTTAATTAATATTTAAATTTAAATTAATTTATCTTTAACCGATTTAAATATTTATTCTAATTTATCTGAGAGTGGGCTACAATCTAATTAAAACTCTAGAAGAAAGTTCTGACTTCGAATCCAAAAAATATTAAACATGAAAAAAAAAAAAAGAAGCCATCATCATGTACAATCCTTTCCTTTTAGTTTATCCTTCTTTAATTTTTCAAGTACAAAATTTTTTGTTTTTTTTTTTTTCAATTATATAAAGGTAAACAAAAAGAAAAGTATACAATGGCTGACTACCTGATTCAAACATAAAAACAAAAGCATTCAATCAAATTCTCAGGCATTTCTGGCCACAAGTATAAATTTAATTTACCAAGTGTGACCTAATATACTTTATTACTCAATCCAACCACCATGCACATATATATATATATATATATAGGAAAATGCTATGTGTACACCCCTTTCGGGGTGTACATCATACACCCCACCCATCTAAGGGTGGGGGTGTGATGATGGGTCACTTGATGTGACCCGTAAAAAATATCGCCACCATTAAAATGGTGGAGATGTATGATGTACACCCCTTCGGAGTGTACATGTAGCATTGCTCATATACATATATATATATATAGAGAGAGAGAGAGAGAGTTGGGCATATATATATATATATATATAGTTCGGCTAGTATACTATCGATAATATCAAATATTTAGTGCTATCAAGTTTTCTACCGTTAAATCAAACACTTTAATTATTTTTATCCGTTAGATTTTATTATTTTTTTAATCACTCGTTAAATTCAAGGAGCCCACTATCATCTCAACCACATATCTCTTAATTCAACGATTAAAAATTTAATAGTACTAATGATTTGGTACTATTAATAATATTCCAGTCTAGCTCTATATATATATATAAATAATTTTTCTCTCTCTCTCTCTCACCTCATTATAAAAGAGTTCTTTCATTATCTTGAAGTACATATCTTTCATCAAGTAAAATAGACATAAACCTGCCAAGCAACAACAATGCAACTTCGAAATAAGGAAATATTACTAGGATTTGACTTGGCACAAATTCTTTTATTTAATGGTCTTTGTCCAGATTTAGTACTGTCCAAGATAGAGAAAAAAAAAAAAAAGGATGAGTAACACAAACACTTGTGGAAATCTGTGCCTTGGATCAATATATGTCATCATAATCTACTGTGTTGAAGATAATAATATTTATAAAACACAAAATTATTGCTTTGAATTAGTGTAGATATGGGAATGGGCCTCATCCTAAGGCAGGGCTCATTACTTAATGGGCTTGGTGGAAATGTCACTATAATAAAATTAGGCTATAGCGATATTTTTAAGTGTTTCTAAAATCTAAAAATGTGTCGCTGACAAAAATACCGACACTTATTGTAAGTGTTGCTATATGTGCCGTCGCTAGGGTGTATAGCGACACATTTTTGTAATGTGTCCCAAAAATGTGTCCCTATAATCTAATTTTGGATATAGATGGAACATAGATAGGACACTTATACAAAAGTGTCACAAACATGTGTTTCTATAACCTAATTTTGTTGTAGTGTGTCAACAACCAACATACTACAGTAATAAATACTTGTTTAGTATCAGTTTGGTACTATTGAGATTCATCCTACTTTTTCACTGTACGTAATGCAATTTCTCCGCAATCTCAAACTCTGAGATTGACAAGCCAATGTAAGCAGTAAATTAAGCATTATTAACCTTTTTAATTTGCAGCTAAAACCAATAGTAATTTCTGAATAACAATCCAATAAACATAATTCTAAATGTGTTACTAAATTGTCTCAACAAAGGCACTCACAATTCATTTGCTTGTCCATACAATTACTAAAGTTACCCAAAAATGCAAAACAGCCAAGAAATTCGAGCAAATCAACAAGCTAAGATTTTGAAGGGGAGGGGGGAGTAAGCCATTGGGGGATAGGAAAAGGAAGAAGCCAAAATGGTGGAAGGAATGGCCAAAACAACAATGAAGAGTTGATACTATTATTCATTACTCATCCTTTGTTAGTCCCACAAAGTAGAGTGTTTCTCTTAGGTGGCCTATAGTTCAATGCATTGAGGTTAAAGAAGCATATGTTGGCTCGTTTTGGCTTGATGGCCAAGTGTTGAGTTGAGCCTTGTAGGCCAGGGACATTGCATGAAGAGGAAGAAGAGCTTATGAGATTGGCGCGGCACGCCGACCTGATCTCGCGGCCTTCGCGGCATTCGAATCCGTCGACAGGCGGGATGTCGAGCTTGTAGATCCCAAACTTGTCAGTTGTTCTCTCGGCTTCAATCAGGATCTCTTCTCTTGATGTGGAGTTCACTCTGAACCTGCATTGTATTTGCACCCTGGCACCTGCAGTGGATGTTCAAAATGTTGGTTGTGTAAGGCACTGTCACACCCCAATAGCCCCACGTCGGATGAGAATGAGATTGTGATTGAGTATATTAGAAACATGGACACTAGTAATAATAATAACTGAGTTTAAGTATTTTTTATTGTGGTTTGGATACAACGAGTTATTATAGTTAGTGGGCAGGATCGTTACAGGCACATTTACCATCCCGTGGTTCAAAGAGTTGCATTACTGGCCTCTTTATTTCTATTTTAGCTTTCGGCGAGAGTTTCTCACTATATTAAGCAGTAAACTGCTTAAATTTATAGGTAAAAAAGTACAAAACTTATCCGAACTATGGACCATATCGAATCAGCAACCGAACCTTTCAAAATTTTGATTTTACTCTCCAACCTTTTAATTTCTTTGATTTGAATTAGTTAACGGTATTTTGATTTTAAAATTTGAATGCATCGTTTATCTTTACAATTTTAGTTAGTATACTTCATGCAATTCTCACAAGTATAAATTCATTAAAGTAAAAAATTAGCTTAAATTTTGAAATCAAAGTATCACTGACCGACTCAAAGTAAACAAATAAAAATATTGGATAGTAAAATCAAAATTTTGAGAGGTCGGGTAGTAGATTCAAAATGGTCCATACTTCGAGTTTAGTACATTTTTACTAAATTTATAAATTACACAGAGGTAAAATGTAGGATCTTACCATCTAAATGTTTGTGCTATATTATTATGTGATTTTCAGACACAATAGTTTGCTATTCTATTTAATACTAGGATACCTAAAGTAAAAAACAAAAACTATAGGGTGTTATACTTTGAATCACAGCATAGTAAACTATAAAAATTCCAAACTTTTTTTAAAAAAAAAACTTTTCATCACATTATGTGTGGTTGAAGGCACTATAAATGGACTACACTACATTAAAGTAAAAGAATTGGACTTCTCTGTTCTTACCGTTGTTGGCTAGTTTGTAAACTTACTTAGAAAGCAAAGACAAAATGAAAAGGAAGAAAAACTACTAATATATTTTGGGTTTTTTTTTTTTTTTTTTTTTTTTTTTTTTTTTTTTTTTTTACATAGTCAAACAAAGCCACTTAAGTATATAGTTTGCTGAAAATAAACAATAGCATAATTAAGTAAAAAAGAAAGAAAGAAAGAAAGGTAAAGTAAGTATACCTTCAAGTGCCTTCAACATGCAGAACCTGAGGGTTTCTATCTAAAAAAAAGCACAAGCAAAAATGATGCCAAATGTGCAGTGAGTAGAATTTTACCTTTCAGGAAGAAGCTGTGCTTGGAGAAGGTGTTGTTAGAGCAAGCATCACAATAAACAGAGCCCAAAACAGTGATATTGGAGATGGGCCTGGGAAGTGCTTCAGCTAAGAAAAAGTTCGTGGTGCAGAGTGAGAGAAATGCAACAATGAGAGCTGTTGAATCCATGAAATAAATGCTAGGGATGGTTGTTAGAAAAGGGTGAGAACAATAAAACTATATATCTTGAGAGAGAGAGAGAGAGGGAGAGGGAGCTCCAATGGATCAAGGACATGTGAAAGAGTGGGTTTTGGCCTCATGTTTAGAGGTTGCCTGGTACTTTTTGTTCAGCAGGTCTACTGCTGCTGTAAGGCGCATGTGATATGATTTTGGAGGTTTGCTAGGTGCATGTTGCTGTATATTTGATTTTAGTCGGTCAACTACTAGTTGAAGTTGTAGAGATAAATGATGCATTCAAATTCTAGATTTAAAATATCATTAGCTGATTCAAATCAAATAAATTAAAAAATTAATTAATAAAATTAAAATTTTGAAAGTTACAATAGTCGACTTAAAACTAGTTTATAGTTTAGATAAGTTATACACATTTTTACCATCTTCCTGTTAAAAGGGTAGTGTATTGGAGAGACAGATGTGGTTACATAACTGATTTTGACTTATTAAATTTTGATCATAATTCAGTATCTTAATGGATCGGATCTATTCATGCACATATGCTATTATCACTCCCCTTGCTAACATAGCCATAGATAAAGTTTATTTAGTTGAATCTAATCAGTGAAATACTGATCTGGTTCAACAAATTTCTCTGTCGCTAATAAATGAACACAATTCTCTTATTTAATATATCACTGGTCACAGGAAATGATACAGGTAAATGAACTAGAGCCTGTGGTTCTTATATAAGCACTGTGTTTCTCCCTAATCATGTTTCATAATCTGATGCATTATCACAAGTTCTTCATGCAAGACCCAATCAAATGAAAAAAGATTCAATAAAACATCACAATTTACATTAAACATCTGTAATTTAATGATCAAATGTTAATATAAAGAATCCGCTACCACAATTTGCGAATCCAACTAACCAATGTTTCCAACTCGAGCTAAATAAAGAGATTTACTACTATCATGAAATGTCAAGAACACTTCTAGGCATAACATTACCGCTAGAGCACACCGATGTTTCTAAATTTGCCACTCCGATAGTATATATACACACACCCCAAACCAAAACCAAATTTAAAGAGCGCATAAAACCAAATCCACCGAAGCACAGACTAAAACCACTCTAGAAACAAGCACCACTTCCCCATAGAAAGCAGCAAACTTAGAGAAAAGGAAAAACGACAAGTTGGTCGTAAATTTCTAGCGATACAATTACTGGAAATCTCGCTAGTTGCACACAGGGGAGACGGAATAACATACAAGAAATCCTAATTGAGTTACTTCAGTGATGCCCTTCAGTCGCACCACCGCTACCACCTTCGTTGTCTACCTGATTCGATTCCTGGGCTACTTCGCGACCTACATCCCAACTCCCGCTCCTCCGGCCCCAGCTTGAACGCCTCGTGTGCACTTCGGCACGATTTTCAAAGGCCTCGGCTTGAAGGGCCTCTCTCGTTAAATCAGGGGATGCATCGCTTACCCCACAATTTGCACCACGATCCTTCTCATCTAGAAAGCTGCCCAATCCGGCTTCTAAATCGCCAATGTCAGCTGCTATTCTTGGTTCATCCCACGTAACAGGCTTTCGGCCCATTTCGATGTCCCCTACACCTCTACCCATATTAGGACTCATGAAACCGCCGCCAGTCAAGCGTGGATTTAATAATCCCTGTTCCCGTGGAACCCTATCCTGGAATTTGTTCTTGGAGGGAGGGATGAGCGTAAAGAAGATCTCCACGAAGTTCCCCATGACTCCTCTATTGTAAGGATTGGCACGTCGATCGTAACGGTATCGGAAATTCTCGTAAGTCGTCTAAAAATAAATAAATTTCATTAGAGAAATATATGAAATATTTGTATGGCAACGTTTCGCCCAACTGAAGGCTTTTGTAGAAGCGCTTTTTGATTAGGGCTGTTTGAAGAGACACTAATATTTTTTTTTTTTTCTTTTTTTTCTTTTTTTGTGTATGAGAGGAAACCATCCACAATAGTATTGTAGGGTTAGACTGTCAAATAGAAGAACAAAAAGATTTTTCATTAGAAAAATCCCCTCAACAGCTTTTGCTATACAGCAGAAGCAGGAGCAGAGCTTCTACTTTTGGTGTAAGCTCATTTCAGTTTCCCATCAAAGCAAAATGCTCCTAAGTTCAGGTTTCCCAAATGCCTGGCTACTACCTTTTGAAGTAGAGAAGCTGTCCTAAAAGGAAGACCAAACAGGCAATACATGGGGACTCTGAAAGAGAAGTTTCACTGAAAGCAAACAATACCTGGTTTGTGGCCATGAGATAGAAGTGGAAGACAGATAAACCCCCCACAAACCACACCGAGATGAAAGTGTAAATTATCAAAACTATGGAAGCAGGAGTCTTCGACATTGCTCTCCAGATTGATGTCTGCTCTGAATCTTTAATCTTAACAATGTATACCCAGCAGAATGCAAAGACATAGATGCAAAGGAGTGTCGTCGAGAATACGAACATATAGAAGAATCGGTAATTCCGCTGCATCAAGTTAAGAAACAATGAGAATGTTTGTCATACAGTGGCACAATATGAAATCAGGGATGAGAAACTCTAATATATGCAAATTTAAATTAAGTCGGAAATCTCTGATAGTTACTTAGCGTGACCTCATAATTTGTATATCAGTTGCTTAAACCAGAAAATAAACCTGAGTCATCCATAGTCAGGATGGATGATTTCATAACAGATTACTTGGGCTCATTTGTTGAGTAAACAAACCAAGCATAAGCTTTCGTGCAAGCACACAAAAGAGTTGACCTCAATAACGGGTGCCTGAGCCCAAAATTTACCGGATAGGCAAAATTAACCATAATAATATAAAATCCAGGCATTCTCATGTTCTAAAATTTTGAGAGCTGACCTCGGCCAATAAACTGGGCTGGGCCTGAACCAATGCAAAGCAAACTGTGCCAGGCAGGTCAAGCAAGTTTTGAGGTCTAAAACTATCAAGCCTCAGCATATAAAACAAGAACTAGAAGCATCTATTTGGCCCAGCTGGAGCTTTTGCATAAGCCACGCCAAATAGCCATGATGTGTAGTTGGCACAGGTTTCTTTATCCTTTCTTCCTATGCACACTACAAAATTCCATTGAGACTCTGCTGGTTTCCCTCCAGAACTCACATCAACAAATATATATATTCATAATTTACAAAACTTACTAGTCCAATGCATTGCCCAACCCAAGGGCAGTGATGGTCAAAACGTTCGACACAGTTATTGCAGATGGAGCAGTGGGAGCAGCGAGGTGGCCGATAAAGCATGCAGGTGTCGCAGTACTTGATCTTCACGGTGATCCCATTGACAGTGACGTCCCTCATTCGAGGCAAACGCAGCTGTGGAGTCTGGATACCTCCAACTTCTGAGCTTCCCTCATAGACTTCGGGTTCTGGAGGATGTAAATTGCGTGGGATGATTCCTGGATCTCTCCCAGAGGTGAGAAGGAGAAGAGTCAAATCCTGAGGGAAAGAGAATGATTAAAGAGAGACCATTGCATGGATATTGAAATGTTAACCATATTTTCATTCCTATTGAAAGAAAGTAACTAAAAGCTCTGACAGAAATGGTAACCAAGCATGTTTCAGGTAGTGGCACATTAATCACCAACAAAAACATTAATCATTAACAGCAAGTTGCAAACAAGTGCAGAACAATTACTAAAGAGATCATACAGACTCAGAAGAGATACTCACATATACCGTAAATGCAACTACTACCACCATTATGGATATACCCAGGTGATGAGAAAAATCATCCATCAGTTTTCTGGCAACAAACACACAGAAAACCAATACTGGCGCAACAATCATGAACATGGTGAGAAACAATGATCTCACATCAGGTCCAAATATAAACCTTCCCTGAAGAAAAAATACCTGCAAAGACATGAGTAGACAGATGCTTAGTAATCCTTGTTCAAATCCGGAAAGCAATAGTTTTAGGCACTCACCTTAGTGTAAACTAGAGTTTATCACTTGCTTTATACATTCATTAAAAACAACATAATGTTCACAAAAATGCAATTAACCTTAACTACAAATTTTCTAGAAAACAATATGTCCAGGTTAATTGAAGATAATCTGCCCTTAAGTCTGTAATTAAGATTTCTAACTTTTCTGTTTGCCTGCGTTGCATTAATAATCCCTAAAAAATTAAGCCTTCATTCTAGGGAGCTTCAGGCATAGTCATCTGATGGATTTTCTTCTGAAAAAGGTTTCCTTAGTTGATCACAACTCAGGGTTCAATCATATAATGTTAAAGGGTGATTGACCCAAACTAATTAGATGACAATAACATGCATAGAAAGAAAAAAACTAGTCCGGAAGAGTGATAGTTGCTATACATACAATTTCCTTGCACAATTGGAGTAACGATAGTGCACCCATGTTGCTTCAGAGCTTTTATTTTGTCGACTAAAACTAGGAGTACATTGCATATGATGCAAAAAATGTGATGGGCCCAAACTATTTTCGTGACTATATGACGTCTAGAGAAAAAGTAATTAGCCCGAAAGAGTGACAACTGCTGTATATACACTTTCATTGCACCATTGGAGTGACTATTACGCACCCTCGTTGCATCAGAAGATGCATAGACTGATGGTGGATCAATGCCACGTCTACTTTGTAGTCAATCTGATTGATCTAGGGCCCCTACTAAGAAACAACACCTAGAACCTTAACCTAATTAGTATTACAGTCTTTAAGTTCTGTTGGAGGTCCCTTTCACTTTCGTTGGAAGTAGATAGTAAAGTAAGCCTCTGGTTGCTATCTAGTAAAGCCACGGTCTTGGCTAACCAATAATGCTATATATATGGCTCCACATAAAACTAACTCTGAAAAAACTAGGTATAGTGCATCAAAATAGCATGATAACTCACAACAAACCTACCCTTTCAATTCCCACCTTGTAGAGAATTAAATTATCGACAGATGCTTCAACACTAACATTCCACAATTATTCGACAAAGCTAGTTAGCTATTCCTTTCAATTCTCAAACTAAGCTTGTCCACAACCGAAAAAACACTATGTTTTCTATATTACCACAGTAATCGCCTCACACAGCTTTCCTTTACACCTTTTTGATTCTAAAATCATATCTTCTTCACCATTCTACACCACCATCTATTCTCTTTGTATGTCTTCAAGCTCCATTTGTGTAATACCTTCTCAACACATTTTTAAGTAGTTAAATTTCTCCACCTATGGAGCATTTAATCCAACAAATTCTGGATACTCTTCTATGCTTCCAAAATCCCAAGTACTAGCCCAAGCCCTAAAATTCCCGCACCGAGATATAGGAACTGTATACAGATCTGTACACCAAGAGAGAGAGAGAGAGAGAGAGAGAGGGGGGGGGGGCTTACATTGCTACCCTTCCAGACCTCGTAAACCCTAGGCGCTTCGCCATCAGATGCGCCCTCCGAGGCTGGATCAGAGCCCCGGGGGGCCGGGGCCACGTACATCGCGCCTCACCCACAAGCGGCTGCTCCGCCGCCGCCGCTCACCGGAACCCTAGATCTGCCGAGCCCGTCCTCCGCACAAGGTAGAGACGAGATCACCCCCTCCAACTGCTCCCACTCCTCTCCCACCGCTACATCGCCACCACCGCTCCTCTCCTCCGCCGCCGCCCACCGGAGATTCTCCTCCTCCTCCTCCGCCACCTCCGCCGCCGCCGCTTCCGATCGCCGGAGAGAGAGTAGAGAGAGAGAGAGAGAGAATTAGGGAAGGTCACGGGTGTGGGAGCGAAAGGGTTTGGTTGGTTTCGGGTGGAGGGAATCCGACACGTGTCGCTTTACGGAGAATATGACGGCATTTTTTGGATCCGAATCGCGCCGAGACTCGGGACACCAAAAATAAATAAATAAATAAAAATTAAATAAAAATAAAAATGTATGCAGACCCCTTCAACTGTAGAGCGCTGTGAAGTAGGACCCTAATTCAAACATTTTTGACTGAGTGTGACTGTGTGAGACCCATTTAATTAACTTTCAAATTTTTATAATTAAGTAGTTTTGGTCAAATAAATTAACATCTAATTGAGGTGATAGTTTAATTAAATTAACGTTAACTGATACGGCTACTTTAAAAAAAAAAAAAAAAAAACTTCTAACTTAATCAACTAAAATAAATTATTTTAAAAAAAATTAAAAGTGAATGAGGTATTATATTTTTACAATTTTAACAAATAATCCCTGAGTGAGAAGTGGGTCCCACAAATTTGGAAAATTTAAATAAATACAAAATATGATTAAACAAATGAATTAAACAAATAAATCAAAAGAAAAAAAAAAATCCTTCACTTTCCGCTCTATTTTTTTTAACGATAAAAAAGAATTCAAAACTAATTATTATTATTATTTTTATGGATTAATTACATACAAGTCCCTACAAATATATCGAATAGCAAATATATTCCTACAAAATTCAACTTTTGATATTTATCTTTTCAAAAATCCACCATTATTCAAATCTACTCCTACCGTCCATCTCTGTTAGAAAAGTTAAGTTAACTATAGGTTAAATGCTTAACCTTAGTTAGATAAAAAAATAAATTTACTTTTTTATCCTTTGTATATTATAATTATTTAATATATTATTTAATTAATTAGATAAAATATTAGTTAATTATTTAATTAATTTAATAAATAATTAGTTAATTACCGCGGCATGCAGCAG
This sequence comes from Tillandsia leiboldiana, assembly GCA_029204045.2. NCBI lineage: Eukaryota > Viridiplantae > Streptophyta > Magnoliopsida > Poales > Bromeliaceae > Tillandsia > Tillandsia leiboldiana. The sequence goes on from CM055078.1 coordinate 1,754,484, forward strand.
CGCGGCGCGGGGCTGGCGCCCGCGCGGCCGCGGTATGCAGCCGCGCCGCGCGGCACGCTTCGCGCTGGACAGCGCGTGAAGCTGCGTGAGGCTCCCGTCCGCGTACATGTCCAAGCGAGGTCGAAGCTAGGAAGGAGATGACCGTAAAGATTTTTGGAAGGATATATTTATAAGGGGGCAAAAAAGTTATTTCACATCGAATCTGTTAAAATATAAACATATTCCAAACGATACTAAACCAGATTGATAGATTTGAAGAACTTAAAATTTTTAAAGGGATAAATATGAAAAGTTAAATTTTATAGGAATATATTTACTATTCGACATATTTGCAGGAACCTGTATGTAATTAACTCTATTTTTATCTTTGATTCTCACTCACCGCTCTATTAGAGACGGGTCAGAGCAGAGGCTCCATTGTAGATCCATTTGCATTTTCAGATTCATTTGCATCCTTATTTTTAATTGTTTTGGATATAGATATAATTTTAAAAATAAATAAAATAAAATTAGTTTTACGTTTGAATAAAAATTAAATTATTTTTAAAAATAAAATAAATATTGTTTGAATAGTTATATTAGAATAGTAAAAATAAAAATAATTATAGTTTAAAATAATAATATTTTATCTAATTAATTAATATAAAATTATTAATTAAATAGTATTTAAAGTTATTTACTTAATTAATTAATTATGAATACTGCTAAATAACTTTAAATATTAATTAATATAATAATTAACAATAAGTATCAGCAATTAACAATTTAATTAACCATAATTAGTTTAATAAGTAAATAAATCTATTAGCTAATTATTTAATAATTAAATAATTCGGTAATAAAATAATTAAGCTTAATTAAAATAAATATAATTACAATTTAATAATTTGACTAATCTATTTTTAAGTGAAAATAAATATATTTTTTTTTTAAAAAAAAGGTGAAACAATAATTTTTATACCAGCTTATTCATCTTTAAAATAGTATTTAAGTATAAAAAAAATAAAAAATTTATTTTTTTTAGAAAATTATTTTTTATTTTATTAATTCTGAAATAAGATGAATTTTACTAGTTATTTCGAAATAACCAGTAAAAAAAAATTCTACTGTTTAAATAGATAAAATATATATTATATATCTAAAATCGAATATACGAATAGTATTATTTTTTTTTTATATCCGAACCAAAGAGTAGGGGTGGCAATCCAGCTCGCTGTTCGCAAGCCAGCTCGTGTTCGGCTCGAAATGAGCTCGAGATTGAATCGCTCGTTTAGTAAACGAGCCGAATACGAGCCAAATTTTTCAGCTCGTTTAATAAACGAGCCGAACACGAGCTGAGGTCAGCTCGCTCGTGTTCGGCTCCATAACAACTCGAATATATATATATATATATATATTATATATATATATATATATATATATATATATATATATATATATATATATATATATTACTATTTAAATTTAAAGCTATTAATTTTTTGTAAATTTTAATTATTAGATTAAAATTTTAATTTTTTAATTTTCTTTCAACTATACATCTAATAGTAGGAATGAAAATCAAATTTATTGTTCGCGAGCCAGCTCGTGTTCGGCTTGTTAATAAACGAGCCGAACACGAGCCGAATTTTTCAGCTCGATATTTAAACGAGCCGGCTCGTGTTCGGCTCGTTTATTAAACGAGTCGAATATGAGCCGATCCTAGCTCGCTCGTGTTCGGCTCGTTGACATCCGTATATCAAAGAGTGAGACTAGAAGATATGGCAAGGGAGGCCAAAATATTTTTTAAAAATTGGATAATTTTTTGTTTCTTTGACTTAGCTACTAGTTGTTGAAAGAAATTATTATTGTAAAACTTATTCTTCCTTTTTCTCCTCTCAACATCACACCACTCCTTTCAATCAACCAACTTATCACCAACCAAGAAAGCAAAATCTACAGGGTATCTGAAAGAAAACATTGCACAACAAATTTTGACAAAGCCATTTTAAGCCACTCCACTCACAAAAAAAAGAAGAGATTATTATTATTATTATTATTATTATTATTATTATTATCAAATATTAATTTCAAAAACTATTTAATTCTCTAAAATTTTAATTGAGTCTTATATATTATACTAGATAATCGACATCGATTGTTAGTGGAATATATAGATCGAAGCATAACTAATATATTCTTTTAAAGTTTGATTTTGAAAACATAAATAACGGCATAAAAATTATAATTATTTTAGCACTTAGATTTTTGTTTATTTGTCGATTTCTTGCTATTCACATAATCAAAATTAATAAGTTATTTACAATAAAAAAATAAAATTAATATTTTATTTTAAAAATAGTTTATTCACATGAAATATACAGTAATACATTATAAAAAAGAAAAAAAAAAAAAGAAAAAAAAAAGAAAAAAAGAAAAAAAGAAAAAAAGAAAAAAAACCTATTGTTTCCACAATGGTGTGGGAGTAGAGAGGAATGGCGCAATTTGATTGGTTGGTGTGTAATGGGTGGCACGGTGTAACCGTTGCATAAAGAGGACTCTCGTGACCGTGGACAGTTACGGATCTTAGAGGGTATGTGGATTTCCTACAACTGTGTATGTAGGAATCACTATATACGGATCGTGATCACGCCCCTCATCGGCGAAGAAGTTGATCCTCACCGTCCGCATCGGACGGTGAGGATTAACCATTCCGCCAATGACCGGTGGGATCGACCCCGTCCGTAACGAATCCTACGATCTGTGTTGTACGCAATGCATTCCAACCAGGGAGCCCCCGCCTCTGACATGTGGGTCCCGGGAGGGTGTATCACGAGCCAACCGTTCGGCGCCACGTGTGTCGCCGAACAATTCGGGACCCACCTGTCAGATTCATAAGATAACGGGTTAATTGAAAGCTACGCTACAAAAAGGCCTATAAATGCTACAATAAATGGCCATTAAAGGCGTAGAGGTGGGTTGGATCAAAAGAAGCTGTTCCCTGCACCCGGTGTACCCGTACATATCATGCACCGTATCTAATCATTGACCTTCACAAATATTTTTTAAATTAAAATCTAAGCTTGAGAATAATATTCTACAATATTAAAATAATTAATGCATAAAAAAGTAGTAAAATTTAAAATTTGTAAATATTAAAGAAATAATTTAATATTATATTTGGCGCGATAATTTTAAAAGTATAGTGCATGATACACTGGGTGCAGGAGTGGCCAATGTCACTACATCTATTACTAGAAACCAGTGCTCCAATTGGAAACAGTGCTGCTTAAATACAGAAACCCAGAGAAAAGTAAAATGCAAAAATAATAACAATAATAAAGGAAAAAACTCCCCTTAAAATAAATAATAATCAATCCCCTTCTCCTTCTATTGAGAACTCAAAATAAAAGAGTAGTGTTGTTGTATATATCTCCCAATCCACACAACCAAACCACCTTTCATTCTCTCATTCCCTCTCATCATGAAGCCCAGAAGCTCTTAAGAGAGAGAGAGAGAGACACATACTTTATCTCTCAATCTAGTTACTTTTCAAAAGGTGAGTACTAACTCCATTTTTGTTCATATTCCACATCTGAGTTGCTCTTTTTATGCTACTTAATTTGATCATTTTCTCAGTTATCTTTTTTTCTTTGTGCTATTAATTACTCGTGCTTTTTGTTTATATATATGATTGTTCTTGTTTTGGGTTTGTTTCTGTTACTTGCTTTGTCTACTTTTTATTAATCCACATCTTAAAATATAAATGTATAAAATTACTATACTGTTATTTCTCATTTTCTTTACTTATTTATTTATTTATTTATTGTAGAATTTCAATGTAAAAAATATTGGATGTAAATGATTAATACAGTAGCTTGATTACAACTTGCTTGCTGAGTCCAAATTCTTTAACAAACAATTTATAATCAATGAATGAATTCAAACCAATCAAATCAAAATGTTAAATAGTTAGTAAAAACTGAAGCATGATTCTGGTGAGATTTAAAAGAGCAGAATCTCTGGTACCATATAAAACTAACCATATGTCTCGAAAAGCTGGTTGGTATATATTGATGCCGAATCATATCAAGATATTTAATCAGATTCATTGCGATATGCACAAAATGTTATTACTTTTGGAAATTGATGAGGTAGTTTTGTCATCATAAGTTGTTGTTTTTTACTTTTGTTTGTTTTTTTTTACTGCACGTAACGCAATCAATCTATCTGCAATGTAGGGAGGAATGTACAAGAACCAGCTGCAGGAGCTGGCGCAGAGGAGCTGCTTCAGCCTGCCGTCGTATGCATGCGTGAGGGAAGGTCCGGACCACGCGCCGCGGTTCAAGGCGTCCGTCAACTTCAATGGCGAGGTATTCGTCGGGCCCAGCAATTGCACCACCCTCCGCCAGGCCGAGCACGCCGCCGCCGAGGTCGCCCTCTCGAACCTCTCCGTCCGCGCCCCCTCCACCTCCCTCGCGGCCCGCGTCCTCGTAAGTCTACGTGCCTACTATATGTGCATGCAAAACATTCTGTGCTTCTGCTTTCAGCAACAGTCGCAATCGTCAGTTCGTACGTTCGACGACATTTGACATTTGGATATGAAAAGTATTGTTCATGGTTTGGTGCTTTCATGTACTTGTAGTATACTGGACAAAGAATTCCGCGAAGAATTCTAACATAATGATTCTTCTATAGAGATATTAGTCGGATAACACTTTGTCCAAGAATTATACAACAACCATCATCATCTTGTGTATTTTACTTCTTTGTAGGATGAGACTGGGGTGTACAAGAACCTGCTGCAAGAAACAGCACATAGAGCAGGGCTGAAGCTGCCTCTCTACACAACAGTGAGGTCAGGGCCAGGCCACCAGCCCATCTTCACCAGCACTGTGGAGATTGCAGGCTTGAGCTTCACTGGTGACTCAGCAAAGACCAAGAAGCAGGCTGAGAAGAATGCTGCACTGGCTGCCTGGACTGCTCTCAAGCAAAGTAATTTACTGTTATTCTTTTTTAAAGTAGTTACTCTTTTCTTATTATATGGTTTGTCTAATCAGTTTTTGTTCATCTTTTGGACTGTGAAAGTTGGAGTTTCCCTTTTTCTTTTGGTTGGTTAGTCTTTTTCATTCTGATGGAGTTTTCTAATATGGGTTTTTTAATTGCTTCATTTGAACTATTTTTTCTCAAATTTGAACTTTGATATCAACTAAAAAGCCAAAGAAAGCCTTTTCTTAGCTTACTTTTTCATTCTGATGGATTTTTCTGACATGGGTTTCTCATTGGTTTACTTGAACTCTCCAATTTGAACTTAAATTTTGCACTGACATGATTTTCTAATACATGGTATGATGTGTTCTTTTTTTTTTTTTTTTTCTTTTTTCCAGTGCCAGATTTGGGTTCTTCTTCCAATCAAGAAAAAAAGGAGTCTGACTGCAGTGAAGAGCAAGAACATGTGGTTGTAGAGAGGGTGCTCTCAAATTTCAAGCCCAAAGAGGAGGCCAAGTCAATGAGGCAAAAGAGCATGCCTCAATACCACAAGAGGAGAGAGAGCTTAAACACTTGCACAAGTTCTACTACTACTACTACTACTACTACTACTACTACCTCATCCTATAAACAGTCATGGAAACCACTGGAACCTTCATCTGAAGCTTCTTCAATCCATCCAACACACCCACATCCACCAAATATATGCTTCTTTGCTCCCCCAGTGCTCCCACCAATACTGTCCCAATCCAAGGACAATAAGAACAATACTGCAGAAGCACTTCCTAAGGATAAAGGAGAAAAGCTTGTTGTGAAATCATTTGGCAAAACAAGCCTACATTGGGCAGAAGCACTTCCTAAGTTCAATAGAGTTTTGGATCAGAGTGCTGGCACATTTGGCCATACTTCAATCAAGGTCCCTTGTTTGAGAGATTTGAAGGCAATTCAAGTTTCAGGTGTGATCTCCGGCGGCAGATATTGCACCGCTGGGATTGCTCCGGCCGTGAATGTGCGGTCGGTGATCCCCGTCTGCGCTTCGCCGCCCGTGCGGACTCTGGTGAGTAATACTAATACTACTACAGTGGCAGAGAAAGAGGGAGGAGAGATCTCAGATGCCTCCTCTAAGCTCAAGTGTCTACAGTGATGAGGAGGGAAGAGGTTTACAAACAAGTAGCCAATTTTATGTATTTGAATGGTGATTTTACTGTTTGGCCCATAAGATTTATGGATTTTGGGATTCATGGGTCTTTGAGGTTATGATGGTTTTTCCAGGGGGATTGTTGTCTTTTGTCATATCTCATCATGTAACTACTGATCAACTCTCTAAGTATTTGTGTACTTAAGTGGTGATTTTGCTGCAGATCAGAGAAGCATAGAAGGAGCATGAGACACCCTTGTTGTGTAACTGCATTATTCTCTTTCTCTCTCTCTCTCTCTCTCTCTCTCTCTCTCTCTGTTTGTCTTTTTGTTTGATTTTGACTTAAAATATAAGCAAGTTTTTTTAAAATATATATATATATATATATATATATATATATATATATATATATATATATATATATATATATTTGGAAATTGAGAGCTTATATATGTTTACATCTAACACTATTCATCTTATCTTAACTAGCTTCTTAATTGTAATAGGTAGAACATCTATTGCTGGTCATTTTATCCTACTACCTAGCTTAGGATTGATGGGGTCTTATTTCAAAATGATCTTTAATTCTATGTTTTCTTACCTAATACCTAGCAAAATGAAAGAGTCAACCCTTAAAATTTATGACTTTTACCTCCCAACTTCTGTACTTGATTTACTTCTTTCTTGTAAAGCATACTTACAGCAGATAAGATGTGATGTCTCTAAACATTAATGAGCAATGCACAGGCAATTTATTAGCTTCTCATGGGAGAACCAGTGAGTCAGAGAGAGAGAGCAGGGGCTGGGGAGGTGCACTGCAGGTGCAGGGCATTCAATGCAAATTAATGAGGGTTAATAGAGAAAGGAAAGACCAAATGCAGTGATATAAAGCTGACCTTTAATGCTGTGGTCAGCCTACCTGTAGACTTTGTCTTCCTTCATTAATGACCTTCCCCAGAGAGAGAGAGAGAGAGAGAGAGTGAGTGTGTGTTTTTAAATTTCATATACTTCGATTACCCTACCATGAGGCAAGAATCAAATCATCTTTAATTATCTTAATTGCTGGGCTTTTTCTTTGACACAGTATTATTTAGAAAGCAGATAAAGAGTGAATTGGATACGGTTAAATTTATACAAGGGCTTATAAGAAGATTCAGATTAAAGCAAATTTTTAAATTGTGGTTACTCGATTTGCTTTATTACTATAATATATAAAAAATTCCTCCCACTTACACAAGCCATTCATTTGATGCTACAAAATAGTAATGAAAATCTTCTATGAAGAAGAAAAGATAGAATCCATTTATGATGCTTGCTTCTATTAGATCTATTTCTCTGACTAATTCTACTCTTTAGATCATTCTATTCTATTCTACCAACAATCGATTAAATCCTAAAAAATTACTATTATTTTAAACCTATAATTTTTTATCCAAAAGTCAAAAACCCGCAAACATCTATGACTTAATACTCTTAAAAATATAGACTTTCAATTCAAATACGTATACTTGAAGGCTCTCGATTGCTCGTTGGTGCTAGGCATTAATTCCAAACAACTAATCTATTAAAAAAAAGGGACAATCAATTTACTTGAAAGTATGCCTACAAATAATGATTGTGACTCAGTCCAATCAAACCTCAAACATGACTTGACTTGACTTAACTTAGACTCCATCACGAGACAGAATGTTGATTCTTTTAAACCAAGAGTCTCCAATGCCATTTTCTCAACATCCAAGGTGAGAAGTGTTAGGGCAAAATTCAAAGCAAATGGTTTGAAGAACACATTCCCAAATAGCACCAACTCTGTTGGTCCAAAGAGAATTAACAACATCGCTATTCAAAGCAAAAAAAGCCGTTAGCTAACATAGAATGCTTTGATTTCTCATTTGAGTGCCCACTGCCCATGGACAACAAAATAGGGGTTCAAATTATGGGGAGAAAGGGAACTTTATATAAGAATAGTACATTAAGAAGCATCTTCTCCTCCATGCAAAGAGAAACTTAAATTTCCGTCAACTATCGCCATGATTAGTATTATGAGTAGTTAGAGGATGAAACAAGGTATGAGGTTTTCAGAGTGCATAAGCATTCATACTTTTCATTCACAGTACCGGAGGAGCTTTAGCTCGAGCATAGCTTTTCGAGAGCCATGTTCTCGTCGCCGTTGACGCTCTTCAGCGTGCTCCGCACTAAATCCTCAGGAAACCCCATCTCGACCAGCTTCTGAACCTGAACTCCAAAAAAAAAAAGAAAAAAAAAAAAAAGAAAAAAAGAGGGAAAAAAAAAGGATTCAAAAGCTCTATATTTAACCAGAAAAAAAATATTGTTGGTGGCCAATAACATACCCATTACCCATTATGGGCGTGCTAAAATAGGTTATACTGGGAAGAAGTATTTGGAAACATTCCAAACCTTCAACATTTTGTTCATGAAATGGCGGCTCTCAAGAGTAGAACCTGTAACCATGCGGTTAAGGTCCGTGGGCTTGTTTGCCTTTGGTGACGAGTGCTTTCGAACCAAGTTTGTTCAAAGAAAACTAATAGCTTTTTAACAAAATTGCGTTGGCAGCTACTTGCTGCAACTAAAGCAGAAGCTTGAAGTTGAAGAGTTTGCTTCTGGGGCCCAAAAGGTTACTTTAGCTTCCTGTCACAGTAAAACTACAGCCGACCAAAAACCCTAGTTTCCAAAAGCTCCAGATCTTTCGAGTAGAGTAGCTATTCTAGAAGTCTTGCCAAATAAGCACTTTAACTGTGCATACCTTTTCTTCAATATCAACAGAAATCCTCTTGGCAAAGGTCTCGGTCCAGTAACGAGCTGTAGAATTGAACGTTTGACGGTCCCTCAAGTACTACAAAATATGAGAAGAATACAGAGATTAGGGAAGTTTATAAAATAAGCAGGAAGAACTCACAGTAGAGCTTATTCAAATGGAAAATATTAAATTATATAAAACAATTATTGTTCTCTAAAAGCTTAAGTTGTTAGAGAACCGTGCTTATATATTTTACATTCAATAGAAAGAAATGAGAGAGATGGATTTATACCTGCTGAGCCACTACAGCATCCTGGGGATCGTCAGGTTCAGGCGAAGATAGAAGAGCCTGAACAGAAAGGAGAGCCGTCTTCAGAGTAAGGGCAGGGCTCCACTGATCCTTTAAAATGTCCAAGCAAATCGCCCCGTTTTGACTACTGATGTTGGGGTGCCTTTAATATACAGACGGAGAGAAATAGTATTGGAGATCCATTAGTGCTATAATTGAAGTACAAAAAAAAAAATGTATAGTAGGAGAAACTACTTATCCTCCTAAATTACGAAGATACATGCAAGATTTGGAAACCCTCAAAATACATATGACAATATAACTTCTTGGTTAGCAAGCTTAGACTTGAGGGCAACAAGAGCAATTGCTATCACTAAATTAACTAAGCTCTGGCACCAAAAGTAACAAGAATTATGCTTTGCCAACCATCAGGAAAACTCTTAAACTAGCTTAATAACTAGGATCTTGAGAACATTAATAACATTCAATTATCAGACAACATGGACTTCCAAGCCTGTCCCACTTAAATGCCTTGGGCACATTTGATTGACGCAATTCCAATTTGGCCATAATTGAAGTTTTAGTGGGAGTAAAAACATCAGTTCACCTGACCATGACGATGCGAAGGAGATCTGCCATCAAGCCATTGGCTCAATTACAGGCAAGCAACATCCCCTTGGAAAGTTCTGAAGTCATATTTTTTTGCGAGAACCAAAATGTAGCACACTACAGGCAGAAAATTTTCTCAGTATCGACATGGACGATGGCAGAACAATTGTCTCTACTCTCACCAAACTTCAATTACAGCTGAATAGCTACTACACCAAAACTCAAAAGCCAAACACTCCCTTCAGCTCCACACTGCAAGTCATACAGTCAAGATTGGAAGATAACGCGGCAACAATTACATCCCCTAATCCACGTCTTGAATTCGACAATTAACTTGGGCTTGAAGATCAGAACAGTGATTATAACATGATGGAAACATCAAGCAACGATATTTGTTGGTTTAAGATGTTAAGCTATGACTAATAAGAACAGAATTTGTTCCTTTACCTGCCTTAGACTAAAATATAATAACTAAGATAAGAGCAATATAAAATGACTGGCTCACTTATTAAAATCATGAGTAGCTACTGCAGATTTGATGGGCAACCAAACATAGGGAAAGAGAGGGATGGTCATAAAACAAAACAATACTAGATGGTGCATAGAGAATCTGTTTTTGATTTAGTCAGATGAGTCTAGATGCATCAACATCATTTGCTGCCTCAAAATCTTACCAATCCTTCCAGGGCTTCCATGAAATGATGACTAGGGGTAAAAAGAAGCAGCATATACAAATTAAATAAAACATCTCATTAGGCCAGCCACTACATTAATTAACTATTAGTTAGATAGTTAGATGGTTCTTGCACATCTATCCATATGACTAATTGCACAACCAAGAAGAGCCCGGCGTTGCTAATTTTCAAACAAATAAGATCACAAAAAGTTGGTGAGAAATTCGTGTTCCACTTAGTCAAACAGAGTCAAGTTCTTGAATTTGAAATGATCAACTCCGACATGATGAATCAAAGCTTCCTGTATGGCTCAAACTAGCTGAGTTACCAAATCATATTATATCACGAACATGCGATGCCAATAATTTCTGGTAAGAAATTAATATTTTGAGCTATAAGAAACTGGAGATTAGCCATTGGATTGTAATCTAATAAAAAGAATGGTCATTGTAATGGTTACGAATTGTTAACTAACTGAACAACCTATCCATATCTTAAAACGTGCAGCAACCATAAAAGTCAAAGAGCAAAATACTTTATTGACCAGTTCACTCTGCATGTAACAAGCAGTAGATTACAAGTCCTTTGTTAGAGAACTTTTGAGGGGAAAAAAATCAAATGATGATCCATAAACCTTTCTTACAAGTAAAGTAAACACAAGAGTTAAATTTCCTTACCATACTTTTGTTATGAACTGCATTTTAGGAGGCTCAAAGGGATAGCCACCTGCAAACGAATAAATCAACATCATGAATTTTCATATCAAAACTTTATTTTCACAGGTCAATTTACATTTTAAAAACAAATAAGTACTAGATAGATATGAAATCAACCACCATATTGGTAGATTCACCTACCAATTATTTCACAAAGAAAAGCTTCAAAAGTAACTCTAAAACCAGGGAAAAAAGCATCATATTAGCTAGAAACAGTAAAATGTGCACTAAGATGGAATGCTTTTTGGGGGGGAAAAAACTAGCGCTAAAACACATGCCACGCAACAAACCAAGCATCTATTCCAGAGTTTCATATAGAAATTTGGTACTGTCATACCAAATCAACTGTTGTAAAGTATATTCAACAAAAAATGTGCAATTTACAGTTGTTCATCATAATAAATCTTTTTCACCATAATTTGTCACTTCACATCCTTATTAAAGCAAGAGTCAACATTCGAAATTTTGTCGAAAAACGCCTGAAAATCAAATAAATGCAGGCACAATATAAGAGATCAGCAGTGGAGCAAGTATTTGATGGGAGATTATTTCTTCATTCAGATAAGGTGAAAAGTTCTTGCAATCCTAAAGCAAAAGCAAAAAAGAATATTCACTAGAACAACAAAGGGATCATTATGCTATTGAGCAATACAATGGAATTCTCCCAACAGCTCCTTTCCACAGCAGATTCGTAAACTCCGAATTCAACTTTCTCCATTTACAGCTCAAAAATCTCATTTCAACTTCCCACCAAATCAAAGGCTTCAAACGTATCTGTTTGCCAAGAAGAAGCACAGCGACACAGGCACGAGATACCATCCATAAACACCTAAAAAGTTCCATGAATCCTTATTTCCAAATTGGAAACCCACCGTTCTATATCTTCACACTAATCAAACCCTCCCCACCCATTAATTCCAGTATCGATCCAAATGGAGAAATGAAACAAACAACCAAATTATAAACCGTAAAAGAGGGAAATCACGACGAAATGAAAAGGAGGACAAGATCGGAGTTCCGAACCGGGCAAGCGGATGTCGATGCGGAAGGTTCCGCCCTCGTAGGAGGTGGCGACGGGGCCGGAGATGGTCCCGGTGAGGTGGGAGAGGTCGCTCCCCCCGTCGCAGAGCGCGATGCTCACCCCGGAGATCGCCTGGTCGCGGTTGCACTCCGCGAGCTCCTTCTGAACCCTCGACACGTCCAGCATCTCTCCCGTATCCGATGATCTCGACGACGAACACGAAAAGGGGAAACCCTAGAAACGGATCTGAGAGAGAGAGAAGAGGAAACCCTAGGATTGGATGTGGTGTTAGGGCTTCGTCCTCTTCTGAGGCGGGGAAGAGGAACGGGGTAGAAACCGAACGGTGAGGAAAGGAATGGTATCGGCTGGGTTGGGGGATTTTTGGTAAGCTGCTTCTTTGGAACACTGTAGAACATGCATTGTCATTTCAGTAAATTGCAGAGTCTTGTGATACTTGATGAGCAAACTTTTAAAATTATTATAATACAAATATAATATTATAATATTATAATTAATTATGCGTTTATAAGAATGTTTTTTTTTTTTTTTTTTTTTTTTTTTTTTTTTTTGCATTTTACCTCCTTAAAAAAATTTATTTTTAATAATAGTCTTATAAAAATTAAATTTGTAAAAATAATTTTATACCTGCCAGGCGAGTTAACTGGGCAGTAAAGTAGTTAGTAAGTTGAACACGATGAATAATTCACCGTGTTAAAATACGAGAACATGTCTTGAACACGGTGAATCATTTATCGTGAACTTGTACAGCAATTAAGTCTCTCTTCGACCTCAACCAATAGATATTCAGCTGTCTGATGTACTATTTTTTGGTCGCTCGGGCGCTCAAAAACGAAGGCATTTGCGAGCAGATTCACTCCCGCGGGGCTGTTTTCGGTGAGTGACGGTTTCTTCCTACTACCCGAGCGGAGCATCCCCGTGGCACCCCGGGGGTACAAAGGTGCTCACGGAGGAAGTACGTTTTCAAACGGCCGCTCGGGCGCTCAAAAACGAAGGTATTTGCGGGCAGATTCGCCCCCGCGGGGCTGTTTTGGGCGAGCGGCGGAGCCGCCGCTCGCCCGCTCAACAACAAAGGCATTTGCGGGTAGATTCGCGCCCCGCGGGGCTGTTTTGCGCGAGCGAGCGACGGATTCCTCCTCCAATCCACTTCACCACTCAGTCTACTCACGTGACACACACGTGACACCTATAAAATTATTTTTACAAATTTAATATTTATAGAATTATTTTTAAAAATAAAATTTCGTAGGGGACTAAATAGAAAAAAAAAAGCCTAATTAGAATGTCATGTTATCTTTATATTATTAAGTTTAATTGTAATAATAATTTTAAAATTTCAAACTAAAAATTATAGGATAATGCAATAACAAATTAAACTTAAAAAATAGATGATTGATCTAACTTACTAACATCTTAATTAGATGGGATACTGCAACAAAGTGGGTGGTTCACAGCCTGACTTGGTAGTCCATGTCCAGCCAATTTGTTTACAAAAAATAGTACATCAGAGAGACTTAATTGCTGCAGTACTACTCCAAGCCTTTTTTCTCTCCCCTCTCTCATCCAAGAAAATCTCAACCCACCCTTATCACCATTCAAAGAAGAAAAATAAGAGGAAGCAGAAGCAGAAACAGAAACAGAAGCAGAGAATGAGTTATAGACCAGTTCCCCCTCAGGAAACCTACCCTCCACCAGGTAAAAAAAAAGAAAAAAAAAAAGAAAAGAATCCTTTATATCACATATAATTATTCTGATATTCTCTTGGATTCTCTCACTACTTGCTTGATTTGAGTTCTACATGGGTTATTTAGTCCAAATTAAGATGATGGGTTTTGTTGGGATCTAAACAGTTATGTTAGTAGACTTTTAAAATTGTTTCAGATCAATTAGTTTATAAACCTTCAGAGGAATTTTTGATATCTAGTCAAAATTAAGATGATGGGTTTTGTGGGATCGATTAGGTTTAGTTAAATCTACCCATGATCTAAACATTTGATGTTTAAGAAATTAGTATTTTGTTGGAGAGTTAAATATAAAATTGTTTCTGATCTATTAGTTTACAAACCTTCAGAAGAAATTAGATACCACAAAATTTGGAGATGCATCCAGATGCTCAATTTCCTTTTTTATATATAGGTCATGTTCAAATAGATCCCCTGTAGTTTGTTTTAATATTGTTTTTTCTTGTTTGATTAGAGTTGTTCTTGTAAGTTGAATTGAAAATTCCATCAAAATTAGACCTATCATAAAGAACTTTTTGATGATGAGTTTTAGTATTGTGTAGCTTAATTTGGTTTAAAATATGCAGGAGTGTCACATCCTTACCCTGCTCCACCTCCACCATATGGAGCTCCGCCGCCGCGCGGAGTTTATCCTCCGCCGCCTTATCCTCCACCGCCACCTCCCGGCGGTGCCTACCGTCCGCCACCGCCAGGTTACCAAGGGTATTTCTATGAGGGGTACCCTCCACCACCACCACCTCATTCTCACATACAGCACCACAGCCATAGGCATGATGATGATTTTTGCCTCTCATTCTTAAAAGGATGGTATGAATCTCAAATTCACTTTTCCTTCTTTTTCCCCTCTTTTATGTTTCAAGCAAGGATTTAAGTATCCATCGGCACGGGCCGTATCTACCGTGCCGTATCGTGCCAACAAGATATCGGCACGATACAGCTTCCGTGCCGATGGCACAGTTCAAAACCCTTTTTTCATAAAATTACTAAGTAATTTTCTTAATAAAATTCAAAATATTCGATAAAGATACATAATAAGCAATTAAAAAAATTTGTTGCTAAAGGAATTAAATATTTCATGCCATTATGTGTCGGCACGCATGTATTTTTTGTGACTGACACTCATCGGCACGGCTCGGCACGCACTGTGCCGTACCGTGCCGGTAAGTTTTCGGCACGACCCCGTGCCACGACACTTAAATTCTTGGTTTCAAGCCAGTAGATCTCTCAACTACTATTCTTTTGATTGACACCCCGTCAACCACTACTTGTTTCGATTTGAGTTATTCGCTGAACTGAATCGAAGATTATTGAAAAGGTACTCCGAACAATGAAATTAACACAATTTGATTTGATTGACGGAGATAACTTAAACGAAAGAATGATCAAAAGTTTGGTTGGAGTGTCAATCAAAAGAAAAATGGCTGAAGAGACTGTTTGAAATTGACCTATAGTCGAGGGCGCCTCCGTACATTTTTACCTTTTGTTCATAACATATATCTGATATTCAAGAACTAGGCTATCTTCGCTTGATATCGGGCGTGCTTGGAATGCGCAGATGTTTGTAGAAGTAAGGATAGATTCTGGGTTCAGGTCCAAGTGGCCGTCTGTAAGAAGTGGGCCTGGTTCATTTAAACTGCACAAAAAGATTAAAATGGATTGAAGTTATGCAGTTATTATCACGTATTTAACTATCTGAACTACTGTGTCAAATTCGCGTATAATTAGGATATTTGGATCGAACCTTTTTTTTTGTTCATATCAGCTTATTTCCTCGCCAGACCAGATTTCTAGAAACATGTTTTACAGTGGCTGGAAGAGAATAATACAGCCACTTATTCATGTCCTGTATATTAACAGCAGCACTAACTTGAATTATTTGGATTCTCTTACATTACTTTGCACTCGCGCTAATCGATTACTATTGCAAATCCTAGAATTTACTATCTCTTTCCAGTTGATTCGAAGTTAACTATTCGCTGTTCGTTTTACAGTTTGGCTGCGCTTTGCTGCTGCTGTGTGCTCGAAGAATGCTGTTTCTAAGAAAGTTCAGATTGGAGCTTCAATTCCTACTGGTCTCTGAATGATTTGGCTCCCTGCAGTATAGAAAACCTCTGAATTAGCAAAGTGTCAATAAATCATAAATATTAAGAACTTATTTAGGGAACTGCTATATATATATATATATATATATATATATATATATATATATATATATATATATATATATATGGTGTTAAGTTATTGTGGATAATTTGTCTAAATTGTTGCAGGTAGATTTGTGATGAAGCTAGTAAAGATGAATAATTTTCATGCTAAGTTCTGTGATGTCGTAATTGATTTAATAGTTCTAATAATTATTAGTTGGGTAAATTTGACTATATATGTAATTTTAATTGAGTAAAATAATCTAATTTTGTTAAAAAATGAAACTTAAAGAGAGGGTAATTAAAAAATTTAAGGGTGAGAATTTTTTCACCCATCATTTCAAAGTGATAGGTGAAATTCATTCTATTTAGAATGGGTGAAGGGTATGAAGTACACGCAATTTTGGATGAACATTTAGGATTTATATAATTTTACCCGCAAACTGTGAATTAATTGCCTGCTCGTGGTTCACCACGTCATCCATGGACCGAGAATCTCCTTGCTCTCCATTCCATCCGTCCATAAATCTCCACCGTCTATCTAATATGCTCTGATTTTTTTTTAGAGATAATTATCTGTGTATTCCTGAAATCTGAAGAAAATTTTTAATTTACCCCTCTTATTTTTTTCTTTCTAATATATCCTTCATACGTTCTACCGTTATTAAAAATATCTTTACCGTTTCCCTTTGTTAAGTTAAATAGGGTTAAACTAGAGTTAAATAATAATCAGAGTTAAAAACTATCAGATATACCTATTTTGTCCCTATCTATCAAAACTATTAAAAATTTTAAGGATACATAAGAAAAAGTTGGTTATGATAGAAGGGTATATTTGAAAGGGCAAAATAATAATTGCACACAGATAACGGTAGCTCCAAACGGTATACTAACAGAGTTTAACTTCAGAATATTTTAGAAAGAAGTTAGAACGTAAGAATGGTAGTTTTAATATTAGCAGGATAAATTTAAAAAAGGAAAATTCGGAGGGGTATATAAGAAATTGCCCTTTTTTTTTATTAATGGCTGCGGGATCCGCAGATGACGTGGTGCACCGGGTCCAGGGAGATCTCGACCAGGCCGGGATTTTGTCTCAGCTGAACCACAGTGCACAAAACCGGACCGAACCGGTCCCGAACCTTTCATTCTCCCGAACCTTCGTTAAGCTTCGACGAGGAGAGGGCGT
This sequence comes from Tillandsia leiboldiana, assembly GCA_029204045.2. Lineage (NCBI taxonomy): Eukaryota > Viridiplantae > Streptophyta > Magnoliopsida > Poales > Bromeliaceae > Tillandsia > Tillandsia leiboldiana. The sequence goes on from CM055078.1 coordinate 1,771,744, forward strand.
AAAAACCCTAGGGGAGAGAGAGAGAGAGAGAGAGAGAGAGAGAGAGAGAGGAGAAAAGGATCTAGGGCAACGCTTTTCCTTCTCCTTCCTTCGTCGTCTCCGCCTCCGTATCGCTGTATTAAGGTCCATCTCGATCCCTTCCTCCTCCTTTCCCCCGTTGTCTCTCTAAATTTTCTCCGTATTTTGTTTCTGCAAGAGGATTGTAACAATTTTAGGTTCAAAATCATAAAAATTCGCTAATTTTCCTCCTTGATGTGGCCCAGTAACTTCGATTTGATGCGGAAAAGCTCCCTAACTTATTTTTGTGTACCAATTTTAATGTTTGATTTGATTAAAAAAAAAAAGGATCTCTTTGGGTCTGTTGGTGAGGTTTGTTGGACCAAAGTAAGCTCTTTGGACGGAACTTAGTTGTTTGCATTCGATCAAACTTAATAATTTTGCATAATTGGTGAAATTTTTTTAAAATCAAATTGAGCTTTTTGGGGCGAAAATTGCGATAGGGGAATAAGCCGAGTGTTTGTTCCCTTCTTTTTAATTGTGATTTTATATGTTATGCTGTTTTCGAGAAAAATTTCTAATGTTCTGAGTTGATGTGCCCTATTTCGGTATAATGTCATATGTTATGTTATGTTGTAGTAGTAATGGTCCAAAAGCTTTGTGATTGTTTACTCTTGTTTGAATCAAAGATTCAAAACCATATATCTTTTCGATTCGAGCAAAATTCATCAATGTTGGTGATAATCTGTCTCCTTTCCCCTGATTTCATTGCCATTAACAGGAGCTATGTTCAAGAATACATTTCAGTCAGGGTTCTTATCCATCCTTTATAGCCTCGGGTATGCCACTTCTCGGTTGTGTCATCTCTATGTAAATCACCAATGTGAAATGTAACCAAATATATTCACCGACTTTTAACTATTTGCGCAGGAGCAAACCTTTGCAGATATGGGACAAAGAGGGTGTGTAGGTTTTGCCGTTGTATTCATTCTTTCATTGTTTTTTATATCTCTTTCTTTGATATAGTAGTTCATTATTAGGAATGTTATGGATTCTGTTACTGAAGCGCTGGAAAATTGCAGTTGATAATGGGCATATTAAACGGCCACAGGACGAAGACATCCAGTCTAATGTACTTGAAATTATTGGGTCGAATGTGCAATCGACGTACATCACCTGCCCTGCCGATCCCGCTGCAACACTGGGAATCAAGCTTCCCTTTTTGGTGATGATTGTAAAGAACCTGAAAAAGTATTTCACCTTTGAGATCCAAATACTAGATGATAAGAATGTTCGCAGGCGTTTCAGAGCATCAAATTATCAGGTGCGTGAGTTTTACCTTCTGCTTTTGAGTAATTTACTTAGAAATGCCTGATGATATCTTCGGTTGGTTAGACTTTTATTTTTCCTCCTTACAAACGATTATTTAGACAGCAATTTCAAATATTTAAATCTCGTCGATTCTATTTGGATGACGAGTAGGTTGTAAAGGATATAGAATATTCCTTATTGGATGTTTGGAACTTTAGCTGCCTCTCTTTTTTTTTACAAGTTGTTTGCTAGAAACTTGATGCAATTTTGACTCACAACTGCTGTACTGGCAGTCTGTAACAAGGGTGAAGCCATTTATCTGCACCATGCCGCTGAGACTTGAGGATGGGTGGAACAATATTCAATTAAATCTAGCTGATCTTATGAGGAGAGCATATGGAACGAATTACGTAGAGACGCTCCGCGTGCAGGTCCACGCAAACTGCCGCCTGAGAAGAGTATACTTCTCCGATCGCCTTTACTCGGAGGAAGAGCTCCCGCCGGAGTTCAAACTCTATCTTCCTACCCAAGTAAGCATTCACTTTTACTCCTTTTGTGTAAATTCATTATTCAAATGTAAGCCATTGACCACCCCTGAACTTCTAAATGCTTTATTGGAGTCCTCTGGGCCAAAACTCATTAGAGAGACTAGCAAAAATGCCAATTTACTTACCCTTTAGTCATTTGTCCTTTCCCAAACTTGTGATGCTTTTTTGACACTAAAGAGTGAAAATAAATGCAAAAAAAAAGAAGAAGAAAAGTTGTGCATCCATTGTATAACTTATAAGTGATTAGGATGTATGTATCATATACTGTTGTTACTTTGGAATCTCCCATCATGTGCTTTGAAGGAAAGGCTATAGAATGAAACAATTTTAGTAGCTCGGTAGTCGAATGATTGAATTTAAGGTTCAAGTAGACTAGTCTAGCCATATTTCTTTTCTTTTTATTTATTTATTTATTTATTTTGGATTTTAACATAACTTCTCCTATTTGAAATGCAGAAGACATAGCATATGAATAAAGGAAATTGGATTCGGATGCCTGAAGTTGCTATTGCTATAGCTAGCATATGTTGGGACTACTTCTCGCCTTTTTACTCTTCAACTTGCTCATATTATCTGAAGAGTTATTAACTATGTTCAATAATATATCAAGAAATCTAGGCATCTTAGAACAATATCTTCAGTTGCTGTTGTTTTGTTCTAACTTGTACTAATACCATTATTAAACCAGTCGTAAATGTTTTGCTTTCCTTTTTTTTTTTTTTTTTTTTTTTTTTTTTTTTTTTTTTTTTTTTTTTTTTTTTTTTTTTATCCCTGGTTTCAAATGAAAACTGCTGAAGAGCTTGTCCATTTGAAGGTAAAGCCAATTACTACAGAAAAATTTTTATGTAATGTTCTCCACTATTTGTTTCATCCAGAACGAGAACAAAGAAAAATTCAACTTAGCAGAGTTTTTTTTATTTATTTATTTATTATTTTTTTTTTTTTTCTGGGTGTATGCTTGTCTTTTTGTTTTTATTTTCTTGTATTAGGTTCCTTTTCCTTTTATTTAATATTTTATTTAGATTCGATGAAGCCTGAATTCCTCTAGATGGAAGGTAAGAATGTGGACAGATTGAATCAAAGATGAGCTCTCATTGCTTAGAAATTGGAAATCGAATAGATAGGTGTCCCCTACACCAGACCGGAATCTCTATACGGATTAAAAAGTGGTTATGGTTGTTTTGATATAGAGAAAAGAGCGGAAGTACCCATTCAAGGATGAAGTTGATTTGGGGTAATAGGAAACTTATTCTAAGAGCTAGGTTTCGATAGGACTAGATCTATCTCCGGAACAGGGGAATGAGAATAACTCTGAAAGAATAAATAAAAATAATTTTATCAAATCTACTAGTTTTGTAGTAATGAAATGGTAGGTTTTGTTATTTTTACCGGCCAGTAGTAGGAGGAATTGTTAATTTTATAAAATTTCTAATTCATTTAATAGATATTATTAAGTCAAAATAAATCCAATTTGAAAAAAGAAAAAAAGATCTTCAAATTATTTTTGAAGCTGGAAGTTTAAACACATAGTTTGAAGGGCACATTTCTAAGACCTGCTTGGAGATTTGAAAAGCAATTGCCAATGGCAACCTATTCTTGTTTGGTACTAGAATATTTTTATTGTATTTATAAGTTCAAAATTAAATTTTATTCCCTCCTCTGGTATAAGATAGAACTGTTTATTTCAGTATAAGTTCAGAAACAAGCAAAGCAAAATCAATTTTATATTTGGATGAAAATTAAATTATTTTTAAAAATAAAAAAATAACGTTTGAATAGTTAGATTGAAATAGTGAGAATAAGAGTAATTATAATTTTAAAATAATATTTCAACTAAATAATTAATATAAAATATTAATTAAATAATAATTTAACTTATTTAATTAACTATTATCAAATAACTCTAAATATTAATTGATAAAATAATTAACAATAATAAGTATTATTAATAAATAATTTAATTAATTAATTAATTAATTAATTATCTAATTGTTAGATAATTAATTAATAAAATAATTAATTTAGTAAAAATATTAAATTAATTAAAGAATTAATACAATAATTAAAATTATATTTATTTTAACTAAACTTATTCTCAATTAATTGATAAAATAATTAACAATAATTATTTTTATTAATAATTAATAATTTAATAATTTAATAATTTAATTAATTAATTAATTAATTAAATTAGTTAAAAAAATAATACAATAATTAAAATTATATTTATTTTAATTAAGCTTATTCTCAAATGGGACGAACTTTATTCCAGAAAAAAATTGAAACTACTACTACAGTAATTTTAGCCTTATACTAGCTAATTTTATAAAGACGAAAATTACTGTTGCCATTTATAACCAAATGCATTTGGAAAACAAAACTAAAACTAGACCAAAACCTTATTCCAGACCTTGTTCCTAAAACCTAAAACAAACTATACCTAAAAGATTTTAGCATTTATGCCTATAAAATAGCATACATTTTATTTATAAGATGATTTATCATATTACAATAAAATGACTTTGAATCCTTACAAAGTATATATACCATGCATTACAAAGAAATACTTAGTAAGATACTTGTACATTCAAAGAGTGCCTTAATCTTTTTTATATGACACTGACATTTAGGGATTCAAACAGAATCTTAATCTTTTGAGATGGTACTCACACAAATATCAAATAAGAACAAAAACCAAGACAAGTGCAATCATTCATGGGAAGTACATAACTAGCCCTATTATTAGCAGACAAGGTGGAGTTAGGCTGCTTCTAAAAAGTCACACATAGCAAGCTACACATGTGAATGCGATTGCTCATCTTTATCCCATGCCGACTTAAGCTTTAGCTAGGTAATGGTAGTTGTCATGACCCATCATCATCATCAACATCATCATCATCAACATCACACTATTAATTGAGACATCATTAGATTTTACAACAAATGCACACTACCACCAAAGGGAAACCTAATGTACTATATCCCTATTCTATACTCCATACATTGTCCCAGTACCTGCACTTTAATATAAGGATTCACTAGTCACTACTACAATGGTAAAAAATGCAAGGAAATCTGAAAATTCCACTTGATTTATCACATTTGCACTAAATTACAACATTTTAAACTTGCAAATGAAGGTCCAACTTCTACTGTATCTCGATTCGTGCTTAAATTAAATGATAGTAAAAGTGCAACAGTTGAAAAAGATAATTTTACCCTATATCATGCATAGAAAATTTATAGTTACAACACTATTAATTAACATACGGCCAAATGAGATAGATATAGAGATAACTACTGTATATCTAATTACATTCATCTCTAACATACATTATAGAGCTGGCCAAACAGCAGCAGCAGCAGCAGCAGCAGCAGTATGTGAAAAAGAAGTTTACCTATAAAAAACACAGTGAAAAAAATCAAATCAATCAAATTTGTCTCTCTAAAGAGTATGTCATATCAATTCAGTCAATTTTGCCACCTTAACCATGGTTAACAGTACCATAACCACAGTTAGCATGAGAGTTGGAATACTATCTCATTTCAACTCCTCAACAGGTCATCAAGAACAAATAGTACCATAAATCACAAAATTGTGTCCATATAAGAACAAGAGTTGGGACTCTGGCTTTCTTACATTTTCTTGCTACTTTCTCTGTCCCCAGTAAACTCTCTTATTGTATATCATAGCTAATCATTCGTTGTAAACTTAACAGCAGCAACAAAACATATTAACCATTCCACCGACATCAATTTCTGTAATTCAACCCAAACTTTCAGTGACATAATTTTCTTTTCCTGAGCATGCCTGCATGGTTGATTGGAGGGTAAAAATTGAACTAATCCCCAAACTTTAGATAAATTATTGCCTAGACCCAGTGCATCCATACTTCTCTGCAACATACATCCATTGATAATTGATCCCATCACATATTTCGATCAATACGATAACTAAGTTACAGCCAATGGTCTCTAGTTACAAATTGGTTGATGAATTTGTTATGCACAGATGTAAGAAACTAAGGATGCATCATATACACGTACTATGTTTTTCTTGAAGGCATCAATCGAAGCAATTAGGCTGCGTTGCGTTTGGTAACGGAATAATATTTGAAGAAATAAATATTTTTATTCAATTTTTTATTTGGCTTGATATTTTTTTATTTCTTAGGATAATCAAAATCTTATGAAGAATATAAAGGATAGTACAAAAAATTAATTAATTTTTTTAAAAAATATCAAAATTATTCTTATCTATATCTATTATATATAAAATATTTAATATATGTACAATAATACATATAAAAATAAAAAAAAATTTAATATAAAATAATTAAAATATTATATCTAATGTCATTATAATCATATTATTATATAAAATATTTCAATATTAATACATAACATACTTCAATAATAATATTAAAAATACTTTAAAATATTATATATAAATAAATAAAGAAAATATATTTTAGAATAACATATAATATATTATATAATATATAAAAATATAATATATTATATAATAATTAAATATATAAATATTATATATTTAATATATTTATTACTTTATATAATATTTTATTTTATATTATATGACATATTTTAGCATAACATATAATATAAATAAATTTATAAAAGTAGTAATAATAATAATAATAATAACTATTATTATTATTATTATTATTTGAGTAGAGCTTATATGCATTTAAAAGCACAAGACAATTCATGCTTGTGAATTTTTTACTATTGGATTTGTATTGTGATCTATGTTTTTACTTTATCTTTCTCTTTCTTTAGTTGACTTTACAAAAACACTAATCCCAATACAAATCTAATGGTAAAAAATTCACAAGCATGAATTGTCTTGTGCTTTTGAAAACATATAAGCTCTACTCTTATTATTTTATATTATAAAATATTTTAGAATATTATAAAATTATATATATATAATATAACCATACTTTTATATCACTTTAATTATTTTTAATAAACTAACCATTATATGAGAATAACTCTATTCCTCTAAAATGGTAGAATAGTTGTTCTAGAATTATCTAGAATAACCCGGTTTGACCGGAATAGTTATTTTTGTTATTTTTTTACACCGTTTGACGGAATAACGAGGATAACTTTCGTTATTCTCGGTTTATTCTGAAACCAAACGGAGCTTTGAGATGAAGGACAGAACTTGACAAACTGTTTAAGGATTGGTAGCACAATTTATTCATTGATATTATAATTTCATACATTAATACATGGCATTCTAGTTCTTACCGCTTAGATACATAGGTTACAACAGTCTTGCTATGTCTCAGAAATATCACATTGGATAGGAAAGGCACATTTGGGATAATACCTTGGAACATGACTTGTCTCAAACCAGTTAGATCAAGTTCCTTCATTTTGTTTAGCAGCACAAAATTTCTCTCTCTCTTCTTTGCTTATAGCCCAAAAGTCCTAAATAAATAATAATTACAGCTATTGGAGTATACTTTCTTAAGTGGCAAACAAGACCTACAAAGTATAGAATACAGTGAAGGTGACTTCAAATTGTGTCCATACCAGCTCTCCTGGACCAAATTCATTGGCATCTTTCTTTAGAAAAAGTGAGAGGGAAGGAATCTGCACAAGTGGATTTAATTAGGCAAAAATGAATGGATACCCCTTCAACTATAGCCTATTTTGAAATGGCCACCCCTACCCACAAAGGAATGGTTAACTTTCATTTTTTAAAAAAATTTAAATTAAATGATTTTAGTAAAGATAAATAAAAAATTGTATCAAATTCATCAATAATTCTATTCTATTAAATTTAATGGTTTTAATCAACTTTCAATAAATTACATTGAAACGATTAACGACTAAGAAGTGATACAAAACAATTTGGCTGGAATTTTTTACTTACACTAACTAGAATGATTCAAATAAAAAAAAGTATAGAAGTTCAGCGGGTGTCAATCCAAAAAGGATAGAAGGGCCTTTTGGAAAATGCCTATAATTGAAGGGGTCTCAATACATTTTTAACATTTAATTATTTAAAGGAGGTGAAGAAGGTGAAGAAAGGCTAAATTCTTCTACATAATTGAAACCACTTCCTCCACCACCACTACTACTACAGAATGAAGTTCTTGTTTCACTGTCCATGTTGCTCATGCTTCTGCTTCATGAAGGCCAAGAAGAGCAAACCAAAGGAGAAGGCAACAAAGGGAGAGTAATGAAAAGCACTTCTTGTCGCCTCAACCACTCAATCTTCTTATGAGATCAAAAGAAAGATGGTTTAATTCTCCTTGAAGCTTTCTATGATTAGTTGTAACAATTACTATGTAGGTAATTATTATCTATGAATTGTGCAGTACTGTGACACATTCTTATCAATGAGAATAAAGAAAAGAAGTATGTTTGTGATAACTAACCATCTTTTTCCTTACTATAAATCTTGATTTGCTCAAATTGTTGTTTAATTGATAGCTGAGCAGTTTGTGCAAAAAACCTGCAAAAAAGAATAATTAAAACCAAAGAATATCCATAAAACTAAGTTAACATACCAAAATGATATCAGATAAACCAGAGTTTCGAAATTAGGAAAGTTTACGGTACCACACCTGATCTATGTGATCTGTTAGCAAGCATCATCCTTTATAGAATACACCCTTTATGGAATTATGTGATTAAACTTTTGGCTGAAGCAAAACCAAGATGATTTCTAGGTCCTAAAAGAAAAGGCTCCAACTCAAAGCTTTTGCTTCTAGTAGTTAAAGGTGTCTGTTGGATACAGTATAGTGGGACAATGAAAAGTTATGAGAGCCTTTTAGACTGACTCTTCTCAAACAACACTTGTACAGAAACTCCAACAAACAATCTCTCACATACTTCTACAACACTTAGAAAGCATCTGATAGAAAAATTTACAAAAGCACCCATTATTATTGCAAAGAAGAAGAAAAAGAAGAAGAAGAATACTTATATATATGTGACATCATTAAAAATAAAAGACACTTGTCAGTAGATTTTATTCTCCTCAAATAACACATTATTATAGTATTGTCCCTCGCAAATACATTGTTATGTAAACAAGTAAAACTTATTGATAAGCATTTTACTTTGAATCTACCAATAAGTTAAGACTGTTTACATTAAGCTTTCGATATTCGATGCTTTGAATGTATCACTAAAAGCATCAACAAAATAAAAAAAAAGGTGTAGCTTGTAGAAAGAATAACCTTTTCGCCAAGGGTAATTAGCACAAGTCCTGGAGCTCTTTGCTAGGTCTCACTTTCAGTTGTTCAACCAAACTAAAGCAATTGGCCCCCATAACTTATATAAGTGTGTCATTATTAAAAACAGTTAGAGCAACCAAAAAAATCACAAGATGACTGCCATGTAAATGCACTCTGTAGTCACCTGGCATTATATTTGTCCCTTCACAGATTTGAGAGAATCTTCATTAAAGAGTGAAAATCGACCAGCCGGTGATCCTTATTTCATTAGCAAACGAATAAGATACCTTCGAGATCAACTTTAATCAATATGAATAAATTATGATAGCCACAACTAGCCTTCATAAGAATGCTCCATGGAAGAATTAACCTCCTTATAAATGTGTTTATAATCCAATTTGGGTAAAATGCACAGAATCATGATGTAGTCCTCATTCCTCAAACTTTTTCACTTTAGATGGTTTAGCCTCTGAACTTTCCTACATTTTGCAGTTGGCAGTTGCATTCTTCACCCTCTCTTGTGTCCAAAATCAATGATGCAAGTTAAGACTCGTGGTCCACATCTAACCCTTTCCCCATAAAACAACCATCTTAACCCATTTGAGAAATTTTAGTTCAATATCTGAACTTTCCTACATTTTGTGGCAGCATCCTTGACCATTTTTTGTGTCCAAAATCAATGACACCGGTTACTGTAGCATGCTCTGCATATAACCTTTCTCCTATAAGATGACCATCGTAAGTCTTAACCCATTTCACAAATTCTAAGTCAGAATTCTGTGTGATCATCTAGGGAAAAATGGAAGCACTAGTCCACCATATGCTTTCACCAATAATCACCACAGGAGCAGAACCCATCTTTGAAATGATGAAATCGGTGTGAGTCTCTAACTACAATCTCCCGATCAACAAGCTTAGCAATCAGCTTGAATGCCGAATGACAATCTCCGCAAACTCTAAGGTTCTTGATTACATGGATTGCGGTTCCAGAAACTGTATTAATAATCGCAAATGCAACAGCCAGCTTCTCACTATGAACACGCAATACTGTCTCTTTCTCTTCTTCATCTACATCATGCAAAACCGATCCTGTATCTGGAACATAGCCGGCTTCTTGCATCTTCAAAAAGAGTTTCTCCAAATAGGCATAGATTTCTTTGTGCTGAGGATGTTTCCTGTCACCAACAAAGAAACAATGGATTTTACCCTTGAGTTCCACCAAACTATACCCTGGTGGCTTCAGTATTCCCCTTTTCTTAATAAGAATTCTCATTCTTTCCACATCTTTCCACCTCCCAGCATCTGCATATATATTCGAGAGCAAAACATAGTACCCGCAGTTCTTCGGATCAAGCTCGAACAGTTTCTTTGCAGAAATCTCCCCTAATTTAACATTTTTGTGGATTCTACACGCACTAAGAAGAGCCCCCCACACTACAAAATCAGATTTAATCTTCATTCCTTTTATCAAACCATAAGCCTCGTCAAGGTAACCTGCTCTACCAAGAAGGTCCACCATGCATCCATAGTGCTCGACGCCAGGATCTACATTGTACTCTTCTTTCATGGCATTGAACCAACAACGACCTTCTTTAAGAAGTCCGGCATGGCTGCAAGCAGCGAGGACCGATACGAAGGTTATGTAATTGGGAGTTACTCTGGATTTTCTCATTTCGGAAAACACTTGAAGAGCTTCTTGTCCGCGGCCATGCATGCCATAACCGGCAACCATGGCCGACCATGACAGGATGTTCTTTTCCTTCATGCGGTGGAACGCCATTCGCGCCATTTCGACTCGCCCGCACTTGCAGTACATGTCGACGATGGACGTGCCCACATATACATTATCCTCCAAGCCCATCCTAACCACCTGAAATGATTTAATTTCAGAGAAAATATTATTCACCTTAGCAAGCCTAAAATATACCAAGAACATACAAAACCCATAAACAAAACTAAGCTAAAAGATCAAACCATAAACCAAAAATGCATGACCTAAACCAAGAACCAACCTGATCATGAATGCACTTTCCCGTCTGTAAAGCCCCGGCATGGGCACAGGCCAATAGAACAGCGGACAGCGTGACAGCATTATGCCGCACCCCTCCACCATTCAACATCCTACAATACAGCTCCAGCGCCTCAGCCGACAACCCGTTCTGAGCGTACAATGCTACTATGGAGTTCCATGACACCACGTCCCTCTCAGGCATTCCGTCGAACACCTTACGAGCGACAACCAAATCACCCCCTCCTTTAGCATATGCGTCTATTAGAGTGTTCCCAACTCCTAAATCCGTACAAATACCGATCTTTACCACAAGGGCATGGATTATTTTAGGGTTTCGCTTGTCGGGAATCCTAGCCGAGGCCGCGAGGGCTGAGACGGCCGCGGCGGGGTCGACGGCCGCGGGGCCCTCCTCGGCGAGAAAGGAGCGAAAGAGGGCGAGGGCGCGTAGCGGGAGGTCGTTGTGGACGTAGCCGGCGACCATGGCGGTCCAGAGGACGGGGTTGCGTCGGGGGGCCTCGTCGAAGGCGGCGCGGGCGTCGCGGGGCTCGCGGCAGCGGGAGTACATGTGGACGAGTGAGGAGGCGACGAAGAGGTCGGGGAGGAGGCCGAGACGGAGGGCGAGGACGTGGAGCTGGCGCCCGGGACCGAGGGCTGAGAGGGCGGCGGCGGAGTGGAGTACGGGGGGGAGGGAGGAACGGTCGGGGTGGAGGCGAAGGCGGAGCATGGAGGAGAACGCGGAGAGCGCGGCGGAGGGGTCGCCGGAGCGGGAGAGGTCGGCGATGGCCGAGTTCCATGAGGCCACGGAGGAGGGGTCGACGGCGCGGGCGAAGAGAGCCGAGAGGGTCGGGACCGGGGTCGGGGCTAGGGATAGGGTTAGGGTTTTGGAGGAGGAGGAGGAGAAGGGTTTGGAGACGAAGGAAGGAGACGATGGGAGGGGTAAAATAGGAACGAAAAAATTGAGCTTCTTCATTCCATGTCACCGCTCACTTTGTACTCCAAACAATTATTTTCCCTCCTTTTGAATAAGAGGATACACGAAACTGCGCTGGTATACGTGTGAATGGGCCGAACCGGACCGGTCCGTTTTAAATTGGACCGCATGAAGCACAGATATTTATTTTCTCAGTCCATCGATGACGTGGTAGACCCGTTCTACGAAACGCTTCCCACACAAATCGGAATTTCTATGCTTACGACTCTCCAGCTAAGGACAATTTCGGATCCGCTCCAGTGTTCCAAAACCGTTTGTTTTCCTTTCCACCGATCCACTATTGACTAAATTAATCCCCATTAAATCAACGGTTAGAATTGAAAAGGATATAAAATTATAGAATCAGTGTTGTATCGGATTAGATACCCACGTCATGCGCCGAGAATATTGCTGTTGCAACATCAAGACACGTTTCCTCCCTCGTTCGTTCGCCTCCACTTCGCACGACTCCATTTCTTCTCCCTCGCTACCCCTCCTCAAACCCCAACACCGTCAAAACCCTACGGTGCGATCTCCCTCTTCGGATCCTGATTCTAGGGTTTAGCTCGCTCCTCTGCTCCGGAAACTCCGCCCGGCGGCGGCGGCGGCGGCGGCGGCGGCGGAGGCGGCGCGGGAGGTGACGGCGATGGATCGGTTCCGGACGGCGAGCCCGGTGTATGGGCGGCAGAGGAGCGGCGGGTCGAGCAGCACGGGGTCGTCGTCGCCGGGAGGGCTCTCGCCGGGGCGATACCTCCGGTCGCCGTCGGCGGCGGCAGCGGGGGGCGGCGGAGGGGCGATCTCCGGGGTTAGGAGGACGCAGAACGTGGCAGCGAGGGCCGCAGCCGCGCGCCTCGCGCAGGTGATGGCGTCGCAGGGCGCCGGCGCCGGCGATGACGACGACGACGACGGCGACGAGCTCCCGGCGTTCGGCGCTGCGCTGAGGTACGGCGCTGGCCGTCGTGGGGCGGCGGCGAGCAGCAATGGCGGCGGGGCTGGGTCTTCGTTGTTGCGGGGGCCAAACCGAGCTGCCTCGCCTGCGGTGATCATTAATTTCTATCGAATTATTTTCTCTTATTAATTTCTTGTTAATTCAGATTATGCATTTTGGGGAAGTTTGACCAATCTGATTTTTTCTTGTGTAAACTTTTTGTATGCTTGTATATTAAATCGAAGCTGAAAATTAAATTACATCTTTATACTTTAGATGTTTAACAGGCTGGTAACCTGAATGGATGCTGGATTCACAATTTGTTGGTACTTCACACACATTGCAAGAAAATAGCAGTATAAAACAGGGCTTATGGTACCTCCAACCTCTTCTGTTTCTGAACTGTGGAAAGGAAGAGTTACTAGTATGACTGATCTTTATTGAAGTTTGAAATTGTACTGCAAATGCTGCCAATTTTATGGTTTTACAAGCTGTGTAGTTGTATTAATCAATGTGGTTGTTTGGCTTGGCTTCTAGATGGGCTTGTCTTATATGGAAACAGAACCTTCCACTAACCAGGCCTTTGTTTGACAAAAGCTCTTAAGCTTTTTGTGTGGTGACAAGCTAAAATGAGCTTTTGGGCCCCAATAACAGATGCCTCAATTTGAAATTTTTGCTTCTACCGCTCCAAGAAGCTGTTGATCTAATAAAAACACTATAGTTCTTATTTGAGGAATTTTACTCAAACAACACTCCGACAGGAGATCTAGGAAGAGACGAGCAGCCTTGTAGGGCTCAAATTACGACTTTTCAAGTAACGGAGCTTTATTCTGGCTTTGGGAAGCATTCTTTTGGCAATTTAGGCATTATTATTATTATTGTTATTTTCAGAGGGCACACAAGTCTTCATATGCTTAGGCGATCTGATTTTTGGTTGCTAATGCTATCCAGGTTATATAACTGATCTCCTGCTAATCTTCTTGTTTTCGTCATTTTTATTAGTTTGGTGAGAACTTTGTAGAGCATACTTCAGCAAATCGCACGACAGCAACCGAAAGGCCATCAGTCTCTGTTCGTACAGCAACTGTGGCGCTACCTATTAAAACACCAGCGAGAACCCAATCTCCTACTCCATCAGCGGGCCCTCCAGCTGATAAGCATAGGCAGAAAAGGTAACATGATACTTGAGTTGTGCCTTTGGCATTTTCTGCCTATTTAATAATCTGTTTCTCTTAGACAATTCAACAGCAGGACCGATTATTAACCTTGAATTGCATCCTCAAGGCTTCCTTACCTGCTCTACAACTATGAGATGTAAATTCTCAATAGATTGTGTTCTCGTTGTTTTCACCAAATATTGTAGTCCCTGATGAGGGAAGGGAGCCATGACTTTGTATCATTGAAGTGACAAGTTCTAATGTAATTTTTCATTGGTCTCCTTATCTCTTAGTAGAAATATCCATCGGTAGGCATATATGTTCTTTTAAGTTGTCATCTCCTTTGCAAGACAGATAATTTACTTCCTTTTCCCCCTTAAAGGCTTACTTTGCTTACATAATTTCCTCTTCGTCTCATTGATTCCACACTTTAGTAGAATAGAACAAGTTGGTATATAAGCTAATTAATTGTGCTTCAGGTTTCCAGCAGATAGAACTCATCTAAACTCAAGAGAAACAGGTCAACGTGAGGCTTCTGCACTTCAAGATGAGGTTTTCACTTTGTTTTAAACTCCATTTGTTTATTTTTTCTTTCATCTTCTGCTTAGGTTGTAAAACATGTAGATCAATAGTCGATCATCAGAATTCAAATAACTAAGACATTCCTTTCATCTGCAGCTTGATATGCTACAAGAAGAGAATGAGAACATTCTTGAAAAGGTATAGTATATCTCTATACCATGACAGGAACTTCTTTGGTGTAGACCACTAAAACACTTACACAATTTTGTCTAATAGATGCGACTTGCTGAAGAAAGATATCAGGAAGCAGAGGCCCGAACCAAGGAACTTGAGAAGCAGGTCTGTGTAGCTGAGTAATCATTCAAAAGCATAGGTAGATGAAATAAGAACATGTTGCATGGTATGAAAATTTGTCAACTGCACAAACATTTATTTGGTCTCTAATAAGAGTACCAGAAGTAAACATAGCAAGATTCTGAGCAATAAAAGTATCTGAATTAGGATTAAGAATGCTTCATTTGATCCTTCATTTATGTGGTTCTTGAAAAAGGTTTGAGGTGTTTGATCTTTATATTTTTAACTATTCATAATGGGAGATACTCCATATCCATTTGATGAATTAGTAACAATTCTGAATAGTTAGTGTCTGGTTATACAGGTTGCTGCATTGGGAGAAGGGGTATCTTTGGAAGCTCGACTCTTGAGCAGGTTGATTGCTTGGTGTTTTGTGCATTTAGTGGAACCCTTTGCTATGCTCACATCATGACATTTAGTTGATAATTTGCAGGAAGGAAGCTGCTCTCCGTCAGAGAGAGGTAACATGTACATATGTATATTTGTGTTGTTTAACTTAGCTAACCTTAGGCTGTCAAAAATATCTTTTTTGAACTTGTTTTTGTGATTCTCATTTGGCTCACTACGTGCTTCACTTTTTCTTGCCAGTACAATCTTAAGGACCTTGTATGTCATGTTTGAATCACAATATGATTTTTTTTTTACTCTTTTTGCTCAACCTTGTCAAAGATAATTAAGATTGTCTAGGAGCGTCAAAGGAAACCAATTGTCATCCAAATGTTCATGTCACCTAATAGTTCCTCAAACAATTGCATAGAATTTTTCCAGCAATTCAATTGATCTTAATTAGCCATATCTTTTTCTTTTGACATTTCTAACAAACTTGTCAGGCTGCTTTTATTGTGACTAATCTTTAAAACTCCATATTCTTTACTTGCCAGTAGGAAAGCCCTACCTTAACAATAGGCGTGTGAAGCATGCAGGACCCACCCCTTTTTGTTTTTTGCTCCTACTATCTGTCTTTTTTTGGTCCGCCTGCCGCTCCAACAGGAGTTGGGCTTAGGCTAGTGTTTGAGAGAGAAGAAAGCAATAAAAGCCCTTATTCTTTTGTTTTTTACCAGTGCTTTTCATTTAGACACAAGTAGGGCACTCTTAGTGGCAAGTGTCGTTGCTATTCTTTTCATTTTTTAGTTTGAGAAATAATATGTTCTATAATATTCCTTTAGCGAGCTCCTAAATACTTGGATGAAACACTTATGGAGTGGGGAAAGCCTTTCCTACATCAATCTCCAAATCTCTCTGCATGTAAATATAATGTATTCTCAAGTTTTCATAATTGCATAAGTTCACCTGCAACATGAGTGGTAAATTCCTGAACAAATTAAACCTTATTCTTTGACATACTTTCATTACTTTCTTTAGTGACTTATATATTTACTCAGATTGTTTGCTAAGTAACTATTTTGTGGCTGCAATTATATTTGTCAATATAGTTCCAGTGTGGATGACAATCGTTAAAAAATTTGGTAGATGACTTGTGCAAAAACAGAAGGGGAAAGCAGTTGATACTAATCCACTCAAAAAAATAAAACTACTGCCTTGGACATTCCACTGATTGCTTCTTTAAACTAATAAACCATGATCTACTTTCTACTTCAGGCCGCTCTTAAGGCTGCCAAGGATACAAAAGATGGAAGAGATCATGAAATATCAGCATTAAGGCTTGAATTAGAGGTACGCCTTGGAAATGGTAGCCGTCATTTCTTCTGATATTTAAAAATTGTCAATCAATTCAAATTTGGTAACTATGCAATTTCGACTTCAGTATTGTGTGGTTGGCTTTTCTTATCTGGTGTAGTCTTCTGAGAAAGAGGTTGCAACTGCCGCTGAGCAGCTAAGAGAAGCTGAATCAGAAACAAAGGCTCTTCGGTCAATGACGCAAAGAATGATCTTAACTCAGGAAGAGATGGTCCGTGCATATGAGTCATCCCCGCTTTAATTGTTTTCTTTTATAAATAGAACTTAAGCATTCTTTTTATAATTATTTTCAGGAAGAAGTTGTTCTTAAAAGGTGTTGGCTTGCACGCTACTGGGGTTTATCTGTTCAATATGGTAATTCTATATTCAGTACTTATTAATGCTCTGATGGTTTTTGAATTGAAAGTTTACCATTCATTATCTTGGAAAATAAGTCACGGTGAAGATACATAAGAAGAAAGTGCATGTGGTTGGTTCGATTGCTAATCATCCGCTTAGTGAATTTTTCTGTCTATCATCTTTTTTCCAAGTTCATGTTCCATTACCTCATGATACCTGCCCATAGATGTAATACAGGCTTATTGCACTAATCACAATTAATTTAGTGTTGGATCGCAGGGGAAGCATGGCCATATCATCTGCCATTATTTCTATGTTAGAACCTGTTTGGCTCGGTTGGAGCTAGCTTCTACAGAGCATTTGTTTGACTAGAGTTGCTCAAATAAGCATCAACAAATCTTTCATTAAAATCTCCTGACAGCTTTTTGCTGCAGCCAAAATAGAGGGTTCATGTTTGAGCTTTTGCTTTTGTGTCTAGAAGCTTATTTTAGCATCCCACCGTAGTCAAAACCACCAGATATTGTTTGGACAAAACATGACTTTTTTGTCCTAAATAGAGATGCTATCTGATGAATAAGCACTTAATGTCTCTGAACCACTACTGAATTTTATGCAGATTGTGTTGTTTACTTGATAGTCTAGTCTTATGCCTTCTACAAATTATACTTGCAGGCATCTATCCAGAGATTGCAGTGTCAAAGCATGAATACTGGTCATCATTTGCTCCTCTTCCTCTTGAAGTTGTCATTTCTGCTGGCCAGAAGGCTAAGGAAGAATCGAACAATCAAGGCAAGTTATCTTGTCCTTATTACAAGTACTCATAGTCTTATATTACTTTTTAGTTTTCCTTAATGTACTTCTACGAGGTTTTCTTATGGTGTTTATGGCAAACAGATGAAGCTGTTCATGAGAGAAGAAATAAAATTTCACGTGATTTGAGTGATGTAAATACGGAAGGCAATATAGAGAGCATTCTCTCAGTTGAGATGGGTCTCAGGGAACTCACTTCTTTGAAGGTTCTTATAATATGTCTTTACATGCTTTATTCATGTTCATCTCTACCTTGCTTATTTTCTGTTAGTTTGCTTTATGTTCTGTTGACCACTTGGCCTGAAAGGAATTTTCGGTTAATTTTGCTGGTATCCTTTTCTTTTATTTTCCCCCTTATTTATTGCTTCCTTTGTAAGCCTAATGTCCTAACATTAACAGAAACTAGTGTTTTTGACTTATGTTATTTTTATGCACATCTTAAAAGGTGGAAGATGCTGTCATCGTTGCATTGGGTCAACATCGCCGACCGAACTTAGTTCAAAATTTCACTTCAGGTTTGTCCACTCCTATTATTATGGAAAATGAGCCTTAAAACATTTGCTATCTTTATTTGCCTTTTATCTTGTAGGCATTTACGTAAGAGCTTTGATCATCTTTGAAGGTTTGATTTTTTTTTTAAAATAAAATAAATGCTTTTAAGTGCGTCATGGCTTCATACTTTTCTTGGCTAAGAACTTGTTAGATCTATAGTAGTGACTAGTTATGCTGTCACTCTTTGCTCATCATTTGTCATTGTTAATATCATTTTCGTTTTTTTAGTCATATATAGTGTCTTCTTTTATTCAAAGAACATACCATGATTCTCTTAAGATCGGTCCATTGTACTTTTCTTGATTTTTGGTGCAATCTTGTTGTTCAATGGCGATAAATTGTACCTCAGAAATATTTACACCATGCATGACTACTGCCTTATTTCATAGAGGAAAAAAATCTCCAGTATTAGTCGGGGACCAAAGTGGTTTGAGTTTGAGCTATCAAACTGGATTAGTAATTGACTATACAAACACATATTTTGATATACTTTTCGTTGTAAATCCTCTTCATTTTCAACCCTTCTATGCAACAGAGAGGTTACTATTTTACTCCTTTTTGATATTTATGCAGATTTCAAAGCACCTGGCGGGCCCAAATTTTTCGAGTCATTCGGTAATGCATCAAACATTGTCTCCACTCTTGCTTTTCTGCTATTATTAGCGACTTTTGAAATTTTCAACCTTTACATTACCTTGCAAATAGCATGCATGAATAAGAAATAATACTTAACGAATCATACGTCACCTGCAATTTGTCATTTTACTTTACTATGTTATACTGCATGATAGTAATTCATTGAACTACATTTGTTACCATTTGCAGAACTAAACCAAGAGGAGGCAGAAGATGTTTCTTTCAAGCAGGTAGCTTTAATGAATCTCTTTGAAAAAGCTTTTGTCGAATGCATCCTTGTTTTGTTTATTATTTTGCAATTCGTGTTTTGCTTTACTTTGGTCCTTACTTCCACGTCCTTTAATTATAATTGCAAGTCTTATATCTGACTCCTTATATGAGAGAATTAATGTTACCATTATAGATATAGTTTACTTTGTGTTTGTATTCCCTCATCTCATCATAAATTATTTCAAACAACATCAGCAACTCAATATTTTCCAGATACCTATTGATGCATTTCAAATTTTACTTGAACGAATGCATCCTCTGAAAAGTATTAGGAAAAACAAGAAACAGAGTACTCTTAACATGAATACTGCGACTAACCAAAATGGTAAAAGAAAGACAAAAAGGTATTTTATTTCCCGTCATTAAAATTTTCGCAGTGCGAAGGACACAGACCGAACTGCTTACATTTGGAGCTCTAAATTGAGGGAAGACTACCTCAAGGCTATCTTTTATCTTTCTTGTACAACTTTGAGTTGTCCTTTTCTTCGTGAAAGTGCAATATATGATATTGTTAAGCAGCTAAAGTGTTTCAGATCAAAGTATTCGTGGACTATGTTCCTATTGTACAATTTTGCTAACTTTATCTAATCTTCTATAATCTTCTTTAGGCATGGCTGATATATTTCTGGAGAAGAGCCAAAAATCACGGTGTGGAAGAGGATATCGCCGAAGAGAGGCTTCAATTTTGGATCGATCGTAGTACTCAAACAGCAATTTCCCATGATGTTGTTGATGGTAATTTCTCCTCGTACTCTTTTGTTCTGTTATCTACAACAAGTCATTTTCACATCAGCACCTACTATTCCACTTTGGCATATTTTCTAATTTGGCTTTTGCTGAACATAGACAGTTTTTAACTTTTTACTGGGATCATAGCTATAGCAGAAACTCGGAAATTAATTAGGTCTGGTATAATTTCTCTTGCAGTGGAGAGAGGTTTAACGGAATTGAGGAAGTTGGGAATCGAGCAACAACTGTGGGAAGCCTCCCGTAGAGAATTAAGTCAAAATCCTACAGCCACCGATAACCCTTAGCAACAATTTCGAGCCGTTTCAGTTGCCCTAATTCCAAAACGTTAAGACAATGTAAGTGCAACTTTTTTCCGACCACCTTAGCTGGTTTTTTGGTCTGAGTTCGTGTAATCTGTCGATCCTTTGGCTCTTTTGCTGTGTTACATAAATCTGTAAATTGTCTAAACTGACCGTCTTATACTGTGTAAGGTTTCTTGTTATCATTTATAATTAACAATGAAGTGTTTTTGGTTTTGCTTTTTGAGTATAATTTGGATGGAGGTGTGATCTTAATACTGTGCTGTGATTTATCCATTGTTCTGCTTGCCTAGTTCGAACAACTAAATGAAGAACTATTATGGTTCAGATTTTATCATTTTCACTGCTGAAAAGAGAAATAGGACACTCTACAGGAGCGCTATTCTTCTTTTTTATTAATTTTTCAATGCTTAAACGGGGATATCTGAAGAGCTATATTTAGCACTGTTATTAAACTTTAATTAATTGAAGTTACTAGTAATGATCCATTGAAAATAGATTTTGATCATGTTGATTGTTGTTATGGATCATTTACTATTGAGAAACTTCACGGCTGGGCAGCTTAGTTCTTCTCTCCTTAAATATAGAGAGCAAATTGTCTGCAACTAAAACTGCACGAACTTTTTAATTTAAATTTTGATTTCAAATTATGAAATTTTTAATTTTAAAATATAAAATTAATATTTTACTTTGTAAATTTTAAATTGAGAGAAATCTCGGAGAACTGATTTTTTTTTACTTAAGTCAAAATCACAGTTGGTAAACTTGAAAAATAATTTTTTATTTTATTGTGTATCCAAACAGGCATCACACAATGTATTGGATAATATGTTTTCTTAAATGGATGAAGACTTTCTCAATTAAGAGAGATTATTGTCATATTAACTTCTCGAAATTGAAATCTAATTTGACATTATATTTATTATTCATAACACGTAATAGACCCTTTTTATGCTCTAAAACTTAAGTAGGGGCTTGGATTCCATATCATGTATTTAATTTAATCTAAAAAAAGGGTACCAGATGCATCTGTACACCGGGTGCACGGAACAATTTCTCAACCCATCTCCCGGCGGAGGTTGAGAATTGAGCTCCGATCGAGCGTGTAGCTTTTTTCCGCAACGACATGCTCCGAATCGCGCGACGACCCCCTCTCCCCTTTTCCCTCCCAACCAAACCCTTGCTCCTCCCACGAAATCCTAATCCTCGATCCCACTGCTGCTCCTCCTCCTCCTCCGTCGCCGCCGCCGAGGACGATGACGACGTGGCGCGGCAGATCACCGTCCTCCTCGGCCTGAGGGCTGGATGGAGGGCCGCCGCCGCCGCCTCCGACCTCCCCCGCCGCCTCACCCCCGGCGCCGTTTCCGCCGCCCTCCGCAGTGGCGGCGCCCTTGACCCCAAGCTCCTCCTCGACTTCTTCTACTGGTCCCTCCCCCTCCTCCCCTCCCCTCCCCTCCCCGACTCCTTCGCCCTCCTCGCCCTCCGCCTCTCCAACGCCGGCCTCTTCGGCCCCGCCAATGGCCTCCTCGAGCGCATGATCAAATCCCACCCGAACCCCCCCACCGTGCTCAATTCGATCGCCCATTGCTTCTCCCAGCGCGAAGGTAACAATCCTTTGGTTTTCGATGTGTTAATCGATACTTATAAGAAGGTGGGCATGCTAAGGGACGCCGCACAAGTCGTTTTGCTCACGAAAGGCGCGAGCTTCTCGCCGAGCTTGAGGTGTTGCAACGCTCTCTTGAAGGATCTGTCGAGGGCTAATTCGATGGATTTGTTCTGGAAGGTTTATGATTTCATATCTGGAGCGAAATTGGGTCGCGACGTGTACACTTTTAATGCTTTGATCGAAACTCTTTTTAAGGTCGGAAATGCGGATTCAGCCAAAAGGGTTTTCTTTGAGATGGAAAGCAATGGGTGTACTCCGAATGCCGTGACGTATAACATTGTGATTGCTGGGTTTTGTAGAGTCGGAGCTGTAGAGGACGCTTTCAAGTTTAAGAAGGAAATGGTGGAGAGAGGATTTGTTGTGGATAGTTTTACTTACGGCACGCTGATCAATCGCTTATGCAAAGATCGCAAGTCGGCGGATGCACGGCAACTGCTTGATGAAATGTCTAGCTTATGCCTGAAGCCGGGTATAGTCGTTTATAATATGTTGATTGACGGGTTTACGAGAGAAGGCAGTGTGGATGAAGCGTCCAAAATAATGGATGAGATGATTGCTTCTGGTGTGCATCCAAACAAATTCACATTCGACAATCTCATTCGTGCAGCGGGCAAGATGGGTAAGATTGATAAGACCTATGAACTTTTAAAGGAGATGGATAGAATGGGTTTCAAGCCGGATACGATGACTTATAATTTGATAATAGAGGGGCATTTTAAAGCGAATAATACAAAAGGGGCATTTCGGTTGCACAATGAAATGAGGAGTCTAAATGTGTCACCTAATGTATATACCTACGGTGTGATGATCAATGGGCTTTGCCATTGTGGGGAATCAAGGCAAGCCGATGGTCTTTTAAAGGAGATGGCTTTAAAAGGTTTGGAGCCTAACGTTGTAATTTATGCGGCTCTTATTTCGGGTCATTGCAGGGAAGGTAATTTTTTAGAGGCTTGCGGGATAATAAATAAAATGATTGAGAGAAATGTTTCTCCTGACTCATATTGCTATAATTCTCTTATTAGCGGACTTTCTAGGGCAGGAAAAATGGAAGAAGCTAAACATTATTTTGCTAAAATGCAAGAGAGAGGGTTGTCGCACAATTCATTCACATATGGGGCACTTATTCATGGTTACAGTAAAGCTGGGGATATGGAGAAGGCTGACTATTATTTTCAGGAGATGCTCAGTAAAGGATTAAAACCTAATGATGTTATTTATACGACTCTCCTTGACGGTCACTGCAAACTGAATGACATTGCTAAGGCCAAATCGACACTTCAGTCCATGTTGGGAAGGGGCATCATGCCGGACATCCAAACTTACGGCGTGTTAATTAATAGCCTTTCAAAGAGTGGAAACGTTGATCTGGCTTTTAAAATCCTTTCCGAGCTCGAAAATAAAGGCTTAGTTCCTGACGTATACATCTATAGCTCGTTGATCGTTGGGCTTTGCAAGTCAGGTGATGTAGAAAAAGCTTTTAATCTTCTCGATGAAATGGTAAGCAAAGGTGTAGAGCCAAATATTGTCACTTATAATGCCTTAGTGGATGGTCTTTGCAAATTGGGTGATGTTAAAAGTGCTAGTAATGTTTTCAACAACATTTTAGAGAAAGGGCCAATGCCAAATAGTGTGACATACACTAGTATAATTGATGGAAATTGCAAGAAGGGTGATATCTGTGAGGCCTTTAGACTATACAATGAGATGTTATCAAGAGGAATAGAGGCAGATAAGTTTGTTTATACAGCTCTCATTGGAAGCTGCCCCAGTGTAGGGGACTTTGAGAAGGCTTTAGGTTTGATTGAAGCGATGTTAGCAAAAGGGCTTGCAACTGTTGCCACGTTTAACACTTTGATTGATGGCTTCTGCAAACTTGGAAAGCTGCAAGAAGCTAGTAAGTTATTGAATCTAATGGTGGAAAAGCATATACTGCCTAATTTTGCGACCTATACAACTTTATTTGCGGGATTTGATAAGGCCCAAAAAGTAGACGAAGCATTTCAGTTATTTATTCAGATGGAGGAGAAGAACCTTAGACCGAATGCTGTCATTTATTTGTCTGAATTATTTAAAGAAATGCTAAAGAAAGGCATATTGTCTGACGAAATTACTTATAGAATGTTTCAGCTGCACTGCAAAGAAGGAAATGCGGTCGAGGCCTTAAAATTGCGTGAAGCTATTATTGCAGAAGGCATAAAAATTGGCAGTGCAGCATATTTTTTATTGGTAGATGGCCTTTGTAGGATGGGGAACTTACCTGAAGCAATTGAGTTATTTAATGAAATGAAAGAACAAGAAATCAAGACTGACAACGCACAATGCCTGATGCTACTCCATGGTCTTTACACAAATGGGTTTATTGATGAATCCGATAAGATTTTGGGAATTTTATTATGCAATAATTGGGTGCCAGAAGGCACTAAATTGAGCGATCTGAGCGATCTAGGAGAGGAGGATCAGGACATGGTGAATGGCCAGTCGGTGATTAAGGTGGAAGGTGTGCTTAAGGCATGATTAGCTGACAAGTTCGATCTGATCTCCAAATCCAGTAATGCTATACATATGCTGATGTGGCACCACACTGCATTGACATTGATATGAAACTTGGCCATGGATCCGCAGGAAAAATCTCAGATAGAGATTTCGATTCAAAACAATTTTTCATGTCTCAAACTGGGAGGAGCATCATGTCTGCATTCAGGTGCTTTGGTGGAACTTACAGTATCGTCACTGGTTTTTGTGAAGCAGCAACAAAGTGATGAGGTAAATATCAATCTTTTGTACGTAGTTGACAATTTTAAATCTAACTTTATATATGAAGCACATTGATAACCTAAACCTTATTGAGGCAATGATATTGTCTTACTTGAAGATACCAAGTACCTTGCCTTCTTGATGCTTAGCAAACTGATGCAAACTTGCTCTGGAAATTTATGAAATATCCTGTGACGTAAAGATAATTACTCGCAGAAAGGCCTATCTACTATTGTCTGGCTTTAAATGGCTCTATAGTTAAGTTTGAATTTTGCATACTGTTTTTAACTTTTGGTTAGTGAATCGGCAATTATAGTAATTTTCTTGCATGTGGATATGCAGGCCCTGCTATGAAGCAGTTGAATCAGTGTTGGAAACTTGCAAATACTTGTAGGTTTCGGACATCCTTCACTTGAATATACGAATGACAACTGGAGAGGGTAATTTGCTAATCTTCTTTGTAATGCTCATTTGAAATAAGAGCGAAGATTGCACCCGTTTGATTCGTTTGCAAATATCGTCAAATATCGTGTTTGATTGGCCGTCAACAATGAGTCTATTTGTTTTGAAATTTGCCACCAAATTACCTAATAAGTGATATTTCGAAAAGATAGTAGTAGTATACAACCTGATTTCTGCGAAGCTTGAGCAGATTATGTTAAAAAATTGGCAAGTACAGATTTCGCCTAAATTGTATTACAGCTCAAAATGGTGCTTGAACTGTTGCAACTCTGATTTTACTATCTTGTTTTCATCCGGTAACGGGATATTTTGTTGAAAAATTAAGATCTCCATTAGCTTTATAGAATAACTGAGTAATTCGTTCAGATCTGTATCTTCTAAATGTGATCTCTAATATGCTTCATAATTTATGCCGCAGATATTGAATCTTTTTATTTTCTTCATATATTGGCAAAAATTCATCAATCTTCATGTACTGGCAGATATTCTTGGCTTCTCGAGATTCACAAACAGTTTCTGTCTCAAAGGGGGTATACTCTGAAATCCTCGAGGGCATTTAAGGTGTTTTTTTCCCTCTTAATTTTTGCTAATTTTTCTATTTGTATTAGTGTTCATTGCAACCTTAATTCTTTGATTGAATAATTATTTACTGAGTACTCTCTACTCGATCATATTTAATGAATGTGTTCATACAACGAAGATGATTGTTTAGATTTCTTGAAGTGGAATTTTGGAGTTTCAGACCATTTGGAAAAAGAGTAATCCCTTTTTCTTTTCTTTTCTTTTTTCTCGAAGATGTCAGCAGGCCACACGCATGTCCATTCGTGCGTACAGCAGGATTTCCATTTTCAGAAGAGCTGTTTCTGGATGATCCGATGAATTGTTTTTTATTTGAGTGCTTGCAAAAGGTCCTTTTTCTCATAGTAAGTTGTTGAGGGTTATTTGTACCGGTTAGCAACGCACAAATTAAACACAAAATCAATATGCGATCACTATACAAAAGTAAATCTCAAAAGCACGAACAAAATAAAATACACAGATTTACGTGAAAAAAAAATTTGCAAAAAAAAAAATCACAAGCGAAAAGGTAGAGTTTTACTATGTCGGAACAAAAGAAAATATAAATTTCAGATGATCCTATAATCGTTCGATCTCTTTAGGGCAAAAGAAAAGAGAACACTAATTTTAACGAATTTTTTCTTAGCGGATCTGAACTGTACCGCGAGAGCGTACCTCCGGTCTGATGTCAGTGGTGGGTTTTGAGCTCGGGCCCCCGAACCCTCCGCTTTTTTCACAGATATTTATAAAATTTATCGCCGCACCGCGAAAC
Source organism: Tillandsia leiboldiana (assembly GCA_029204045.2). Lineage (NCBI taxonomy): Eukaryota > Viridiplantae > Streptophyta > Magnoliopsida > Poales > Bromeliaceae > Tillandsia > Tillandsia leiboldiana. Next base: position 1,798,328 of record CM055078.1, read on the forward strand.
CGTCGGCGAGTCGGAATTATAATACCGAAGTGGTTTTAAATTTCGGAGTCACATCTAAGAGTAACTGGATGCTAAATATTTCACCTCGCATGCTAAAGGTTTACTTATACAATTATTTTTTTTAGAAAATTATTTTTATAATTATAAAAATTAATAAAATTATTTATAAAAAAAAATTAATATCAAGAACCATTTTTTTGAAGTATTGGAGGAAACGTAACTCCAGCTCTAAAGCATCAAAATGATTGCATTTGGAGAACAAATTTCTAGATCAGGCCTCACTACAATACTCGGCCTTGTATTAATTAGTTAACAGGGAAAACAATCAGAGTTTCAGCATATTTTATGTACTTGTGTTCACTATTTGGCAGTGTAGAAATGCAAAAGAAAACGTTAGTAAATGACATGGCAAAGCATCTGTGCTACCAGACATTTGATCACAATATTTTTAAGAAACAGATATTTGAGAAAAGCTGAAAAATACAGTGCGATTAATATCGCATCTTTTTGGTCAAACTAGTAACTTCTACAGTGACAAAGGTATATGCACATAAACCACCCTCAATCAAAAGGGCATCTCAATTAATGTTGACTGATCGACAACTTAAAAAGGCTTGCTAGATAAACAAACGCAGCGATATACAAAGCTCACAAAAAAACCGAATTAAAACAGGTTTAATAAATAAGCAGAAAATCTCACAAGACAGAATCTGCAGGAACCATTAGCCGGATTTAAGCCCCAGAATGAGTTTAAGCCCCAGAATTAGTAGAACAGTTAACCTTGTTGAGCACTGCCATAAGCCATGAGCTTTTCCAATAAGCTAAAAGAACGAGGGGCCTCGTCTGACTTTCAAAATGTAGCTCAAAGATTTTTAAATTTCTATCTGTTGGGGTCTTCTAATAGAACGAGAATTTCTTCATCGTCAATGGTTCCGGTGTCCACAGCATAACTTGATGGAGTTTTACCATCCCGATCAGTAGCATGCGGATCAGCTCCTCTGCAAGCAAAAAAATGTAGACCGTGATCAAAAACTTGTTTGGGGATTTTACGTATACCCCTTTAAAATCATCTATTTACATACATAGCAGTGTAAAATTTGGAATCTCATGTATATACATCCCTTGAAACTGCAGTTTCTTCAAAAAGTACTCGTCCTCGAATTCATAGGGACATGTTGGGTCTTGTGTTAAGGAGTTTTTGAAAGAGGCAATTTTGAACATACAATGAAATATTGCTTAGGTTGTTAAATCTGTGCATTCATGTGTTAAATATATGGAAAAGAAATAGTATTAGATGGGCAATATAGGCACTTTGTACAAACTATACAACGGTAAACTGTTTGCGTGTAGTAAAACTAAAATTACATAAAAAATCAATTGAAAGAAATGAAAAGAAATTATATGAAGTTCTATCGGATAATCTCAAACCATTATTCACAACCAAGTTAAAAGAAACAAGAAAGATGAAGAAACTAAAAAACAAGAGAGATGAAGAGAGCAAATGATCGCTTGGAATTGTTTGCGCTTTTATTTTTAACTATGTTTTCCTGAAGCTTGATATGGTTAAAGGAAACCAGTAGTAAGTATTTTGTTGTAGCTCTATATTTATGAGTTTCGTTTGAAAAGGAAAAAGAAAAAAGTGGTGACTTTTCTTTTATTTTTTTCCTGACAGAAGACGGTGTCTGCATAGTAAGCAACAATCGGAAATAGTTAATTTCATCTCAAGGTTGACTCTGCCCTTTGGCCATTTCGAAGTCGAGTGAAAAGAAAACAGAATATAAACAATGCCAACAGTTCAATATGCAACAGCATATGACATCATCTCTGTAGAACTGAAACAAATTATAACGCATAATTATGAGACAAAAAGGAAGTACCTCGCAAGTAGTAGCTTTGCAAGCAAATGTCTGCCTTTGAGAACAGAGTGATGAAGCGGAGTCCTGCCCATGGAGTCAGTAGCATTTACATTGGCACCATATTGTAATAGGAGCTCCACCATGCCTATATCCGCAGTTCTACATGCAAGATGAAGCAGGGAGAAACCCTCGAAGCATTCATCCAACTCGCCCACGTCACTAAAGGAATCATCAACCAAACAACTAGAACTTCGAGCCAGCGAAGCAGTTGCTTCGTCTTGTAGAATTACTTTTGACAGAGTCAAAGAAGTGCTGGACGATGGACGTTCATAGAAGAGATTTACATCAGCATCTGAAGCAACTATTAGTTTGTATACCGCTTTCTTGTCATTGGCACATACACTCTCCCACATCTGCTGTGCTATTGAAAAGTGATTTTGGTTTGGCTTCTCTTTGCAGACAAAGTTCTTTTCTGCATACTTGAATAATAGAAAAAAACTAAACTTCAGTATCACATCCATGAATAGCCAGAAAAATTTTTATTAAAAATTAGTATCTCACATTCCAAGGGGGTAAAGAGAAAAGCCCTTTTCGACATGCAAAAAAAAAAAAAAAAAAAAAAAAAAAAAAAGCACATTTTTTAAAAAAATTTGCAAAAACGGGATATTTTATTGTTCTTGCAACTTTAAACTACTTTTGAACTTTTTGAACCAAACAACCCCACCGCATCCCAAAATTGTGCATAATTGTCCTACAATGAAGGGGCGGTTTGGCCCTAAAAGATGGAAACTGAGCTCTTTGAAAGAAGTTTTATAAAAAAAAAAAAAAAAAAAAAAAAAAAAAAAATCGCATATGCTCCACTAGAAAGAATAGATGGTATACAGCAAGAATGAGAAGGAACTCGATAAATGACCAGTAAAATATGATAAACAAACTACAGAGAGTATACAGCTGTAAATAATTTATCATTTTCACTACCTTTGCTTGAATAAACTTCTCCTTCACTGCAATAGGATCCGAGTGTTTGGGCTTGCTGATTTTTATGTTCTGTTGCTTATTCTCAAGTTTACATGCCCTGCAACACATGAAGATTTACAAGTTTCTTTACAGTCATCCTCTCAAAGATGTTACACGGCACAATTTGCCAAATAAGGATTCTATACATTATTTATATAATCCTATTATTTTGTTACATTTCAGATTATTTTACTTAATATTTAATTACAAGATTATATCTCATCGATCTTAGTTTCAATATATGATCATATAAGTTTAAATTGAGTTTTTAACTAAATGAAATTTTTCTTAAGCTTAACTGTTATAGTTAACCTTGTTATTCAAATTTAGCAGATTGGTCCAATAGAAAGAATAATGATAAGAACATGTACCTAGGAGTTCCGTCGCATATTTTTTCAATTGATGATGGTAACAGATCCTCCCAGATGGAGTTGGCGAATGTATTACCTAGAGATTGAAACAGATTGAGTACAGAAGGCTCCCAAACTCTGACATCCAGTGTCAGAGATCTTACCTGGCAAAGAAGAATAAAAAAAAGCATGTGTAAATAGGAACAAAACTTGTCATGAATAATCAACATCCATCCAACTAAAAACTTGACCAAATGTACAATTTCAAACTAGAAAAATGGATTAGACTTTGCATAGACAACCCTGGCCACGGCACAAACACTAAATGTTTTCCAAGATATGTAGGCAAGTATCAACTTTGCAGAGATTTTCACAATTTCACATATTTGCAAGTGTATATATGCAAAACCCGGTAATTTGCATACCAGAAAAGAGCATAACTTATGTGCTGGTGGGGACTGGAATACGTATGCATTCCTCATATTATTTACCCCCTTACATAATCTACTGTGAGGAGCTCCTTATAGAATTCACATTCTAGAAAGAGAGGAGAAAAATAATAAAAAAGGAAAGAGAGAATCATACTCGATGATATGATTAAGGAGTGAATGTATTAAGTACCTTCGAAATGTGAACACCAAGGTTGCGATGAACCCCTGAGCACTCAATGCACACAAGAACCCCAAGATTTAATGAAGCCCAGTCAGGTTCAGAAGCACAACAATCAGCACAAGTGTCATTTCCGCCAACTTTTCTTAACAAGTCAATTGGTTTCTCTTGTCTTGAATTTATCCTGTGCTGTTGCGAGCCTCTAAGGGAACGCTCAAGATGTCCACTTCCACAACTCTTTTCCAGCGTCAGTTCTTCGATCGCAGAATGATCAAGATCAGATGAACTACCAAATGAACTGCTCTCGCTGCAGGCATAGTGATGGCCACTACCCATAGAGCTGGCAAGAAGGTGCTGAAAATAAATGTGTTGGCATTCGTTGAATAGACTTCAGTAAATATGAGAAGATTGTTTATACAAGAATGTTGCCAAAACTGACCTTTTCAGGAGACTGACAGCTCAGCAATGAAGCAATAACACCGGTTATTTTTTCGATCCAATCCATCTGGTCCGTAGCACTTTCTGCCTGCACAAACGAAAGATTATCAGGGACTAAGCGAACTAGGACATAATAATTAAAAAGACATTGTGAATTGGGCACAAATCTTTAGCAGTTATGTATAGACTGCCATAGCATTTAAAATGGAAATATCCATGCATCCTAGTTTTATCATTATGAAGAACATACTTATAGGGATTAAACTGTTAAATTGAAACCTAGATGTAAGTAAAATCGAAACCAAGCTTTAAGGTCTAAATTCTCACATAATACAAAAAGAAACTTTGAAATGCATAAATATGTATACCACAACAACCCTAAATATGGATACTGCAATATACTTTTAAAGTGAAGTTGAAAATTAAGATGCATAATTTAGCAAGCGGAACCAGAAGTCGAAATTTGGATAGTCCAGATCCTATTTAAGTAACAGAAAATAATAAAAAATAAAAAATTAACTGATTATGAACTTATGATCTTTACCTGAAGAGCGTAATTCTTTGTTGGTGAAATAATCCTGAAGCAGAACCTCAGATCCGACTGGTCTTCATCGACTTTTATAGTTGCTGTAAGCAAATTTACAGTATGGTGCGCAACCGATTTATCATCATTTGCACCATGATTGTGTGGAGAAAACAATCGGTTCAGCAATCCAGAATTGTGTTCAGAGGAATTATGCCCTTTTTGATTAGAGTGACTCCCCCCCTAATAAAGGCATTTTCAAAGTAGACAAAAAGAAAGAATTAAAGATGGAGACTCGGCATGATTAATTGAAATTGTGAAATTAGTACTTCTATCAGTGATTTCATTCATTATTGGGAACATACAGATGGCTTGATATATTGCTTGCGATAGTAGTACAACATTCCCCGGCTATCAAGGACAAAAAATCTTCTTTTCCAGTCACCTCTTAAATTTGATGAACGCTTTGAAAGATAACCTTGTCGAATGGTTTGAACCTGTAATTTAAAGGAATGAGACTGCTTGTTAATGTAACAAAACTGGATAAGAAATCATTTTTAAGCAATATTTATAACTCGAAGATTTTTAACATCCATAACTTTTAAAGTTTTTCATATTAAATTTGCAAGTTAATCTTTTTGGTAAATGTGCGTATCATCCCCATACTATCCTGATATTGAGAGTGAGGGTCCGCACTTTTCACTTCAAAACTTTAGTTCCTGAACTTTCTATTACATTGCAGTCCCTAAAAACATGAGATGGATGAAGGGCCAGAGTGGTCATGGTGCATAAATGTACAATGCACCAGGTCCACACAATAATTTCTCCTCCAAGTGCATACAATAAAGTTGACTGTAAGGCAGGAATAAAAGTGAAAAGCTTTTGAAGTTAGTGATCTCGAATGTCCAACTTAATAATTCGAGGACCAAAATAAAGCTAAATCAAAAGTTCAGGAACTAGCAGTGCAACTGACTAATTGCAATGTAATGACTAAATGAGACAGCCAATGAAGTGTTTTAGCAACATGTTCAGGGACTAAGTGGCATTATAGGATAGTATAGGGACTATGCATACATTTTACCCCTCAGGTAAAGTAGAGAGATACAAGAAAAATAAGCCACCTTTCCTTTTGAAGCCGACTGCATCACTGACTCTATCATTTTGTGAGAACTTCTACCAATAGCTTGTATACCATCACCATTAGGAGAATCATGTGATCCATTTGAAGACCGCCTACTTTCTCGATCAATTTGTCTTTTGAACTCTTGCATTCTCTCTGTCAGAGAAGCCTGCTCATAGTTAGACCGTTCTCTCGATTGCTGTGCAAACGTCAAAACCTTCAACACCGTAAGTAAAGATACATTTAGTCTTTGTTTTTTACATAATAAACATTCTTAGTCATGAGGCCTATATAAGGGAATCAAACAAGATTATTTAGTTAGCCATGCAACACATTGTATAGAAAACGAAATGAGGGAAAGTCAAAGTCATGACAAGATATATTTGATATATGAAGATAAAGAATGATTTAAAAAACCAACCAACAAACGGGGAAAAAAGTCCATATTATAACATGCAAGATATTTAAATGAACGAATTTACAATATATATGGTATGTGAATTAATTAGGAGCCATATTTTCTATTTTGAGGTTTCACAAGATTCATATGTAAACACACAATGATGCGCCAGACATAAAATTTTGGGAAAACCTCAAAAAACTCCATGGCTGTCCATCTATAGTTCACTATCCTATAGTTCAAAATGTAGCACTTAGCTACCCAGTATTTGTTCTAATTTTCTGCGAGGACCTGCTGTTAACACACCATATGAGGTGACTGCACAACATTCACGCATCTCATTGAAATGCTATAATAGGCAGAAATTACAGAAGCCCTCCCTGTGTATACCCTAATTTCACTTTATCACCATGTGGTTCAACCTGTTGCACGTTCATGCCCTTTCTAACAGCATGTTAACAACACGTTTTTACAGACAATTGGAACAGCAACCACAGGGTTGTGAAGTCCTAAATTTTAACTACAGATAATAAAGTGCAATCGCCCTATAGTACAGGGAGCTTTTTGAACTTTGTCCTACAGTTTTAGCCATAATACCAAATAATAAAATTTTAATATAAGCATCAAATTCAAGTTGATTGGTACCTTTTGACTATAAAAACCACTTTAACCACAAGAAAGCTCAATAAGGATTTATAACAATGTACTGAAATAAGAGATTATTTAAAATATAATAAAACCTGGTGGATATATGGCTCCATCTGGTGCAGCAGCTCATATCCCTGAATGAATAACCACAAATGACGGTCTCAAAAAACAGTGTAACTAAAGAGAGGAATAACAGAAAGGCAGAAAATTCCATCAATTCAAGTTACCTGTTTGAAGTAACGAAGATGAGCATCCATTGTTCCACTAACAGCCTCCAAAAATTCAAATCTCTTCTTTGCCTCAATGTTTGAAAGAGCAGTAACCTGGAAATTAGAATGGGTATCATCATTACGAGAAAAAGCAATGAGATATGCATATATGGAGGAAAAAAAAACTATCGCATATAAGAAATGAAAGACTTCACTTACCAAATCAAAACGAGCCTGCTCAAATGACGATCTAGCACTGTGGAGTTCCTGTATCATGCCAGTAAGTAAAATTAAGTCGTTTGCTCAACCAATGTACAAAATAGACAGAATTTAAAAGATGCGAATAACACCATCCTGTCATATTATCTATTAATTATCATGCCTAGACAAAAAGGTTTTAGTTATTACTTCCTCCAAGACACTTGTTACATCTACTTTTGTGCCTTTCCTCAATGATAGATACTTCTCGCGAGCCTGTTACACAAAATAGTCATTGATAAAGTTAACACCACATGCGACCTCCAGTTAGTCCTTGTTGCAATTCATTTTGATAAAATCTACATATGTGAGATATAAAGTAGCTAACAACTAGAATTTCTACAGTGGAAGCATTTCAATAACTACTAGAAAAGCTTAGTGAGCACTGGCCAAAGAGCACATACATGCAACATGAAACCCTAAAGCAAACTTAACAATATGACGTACCAGCGAGTCTCAAAATACTATTGCTAAATTTGTCAGAATTTGTTACTTTAAATTTGTTGCACCAGAGATCAAGTGACTTAGCAAAAATAACATAATTTGCTGAAACGACATGGCATTCATAGCAGATTAAACCTAATTTGCTAGTTGCTGTACTGTGGCAGCAAAAGTTGAAGAATATCTATAATGAGAAAACATTTTGGAAGTATAAAACGGCAACCCAATAAACTGACCTGGTCATAGTGAACGCTAGCCTTGTCAAAGCGCTTACGTATATCCTGCAATAATATTATACAATGTATAATACTACATAATAATTTTAACGGAAAAAGAAAAAGAAAAAAAAGGATATCCTAATAACAGAAAATAACAAGTGCACCTTAATATCATGCAAATCTATGTCTACAAATTCCAGCAGTCTGTCATTTAGCACATGCTCAATCTGTAAGACAAAAAAGACAAATGAAGCATGCAAAATAAAGAAAATGATCTATAGGCATATTATTTAATAGAAATGAGAGCAACGGAAAATAAAGTAGATTTATATTTTCTAATGATAAAGTTTATTCAAATATGGTGGGGTCGTCTCAAGTCTCAACTCTGAAATTTTGACAGACAGACATATTCTTGAAATAAAAATGCTGTGTCCTAATGATTGCCAAAATACTTGAGGCTCCGACCTTGGCTGTGTTGGTGTTAAATGCCAAAAATAAATAAGCTCACGGAATGAAGTGAAGCACCCAAACAGCTATATGTGTCCTAATTAATTACTACAAGAAAGTGTTCAGCTTGCTAGTCAAAATAAATAAATTTTGGTAATGACATTTAGCATTACGCTTTCCGATTCAATTCTTAGTTCCAACTGCTAACATATTTTAACGGTCTAACCCCTAAAAAGAGGGAATAATTGACTTAATAGAATATTGAGCCAGGCATAAAGAATTATACACAAACTATGTTGAATACTTGAATTTAATATATGAAGTAATGCAAACCTTTTCTCCTTTTTTTAATTGTCGCATATCAAGGTAAAAATTATATTCCATTTATTTACCTCCAAAGTGTATACTTCAAAGAACATGTCTTTATCACTGAACATTATAACCGTGATTATTGCCAGGTAGCAGGAAAGCAAAATGTTTCATATTGTAGCATAAGGAGAAATCAAAGTCTGATGATGTAGAAAGTTAGTGTTGTGGGTTATCACATAGATGAAAAGAGACGTGAATCAAAATAGCCGCCATTGCACAAAACTTCAATTTACATTAGCTCAAACTCATATGATTTAAACAAGTTTCTGGTTACAAATAAACCAAGTGAAAAAAATCCAGTAACTTTTTCACAAACCACATGAAAAGCATGACACTCTACCTGGGACCGCAGGACTTCTTTATATGTTCCTATTTCTCTCAAGGCAATTGTAAACTTGGTCATAACAGGTCCTACAAAAGATATAACCATGTAGTAAGCAACATATTCAGATATCTATAAATCCCGCGTGAGTATTTGATTAAATAAGGCTAGCCTGAAATAAAATAGCGTAACAAGGATGATTAACATTCTGAAGGTGCATGACTGAGAGCCAACTAATGGGGTATTATTTTTCCAATCAATTCATATATATATGATGGTACAGTAAAAATTGAATTCTATGGAAATATGTACCATTATAAAGCACTCATTTTTACCCTTTGTAAAAAGTCTTGCTTCTAAAATAGCAGTCCATAAGGCTCAGAGTAGAAACTTGAGAGAGAGAGAGAGAGAGAGAGAGAGAGAGAGAGAGAGCCTTGATACTATGTAAAATAGAGGTAAATGCAGAAAAAAAGAAAGGGAAAATTGATCAATCCAACGCAAACACATGAAAGCTTTGATGCATCATACTATCGCATGTTAACAACAAATATGATCTCTGAAATTTGACCTAGATTTTAGTTTTATCATCAAAGTTTCAATTGTAAATTGTTCATCCTCAGAACAATTTTAATAAGTAATCACTACAATTTGACCCCAATTTTAATTTATGCTTTAAATTTCAATTTTAGCACAGCAGAGTTTAATGATGACACTGAAACTGCTAATGAGGTGCTCATCCAGACAGTAAAGTACCATAAAGGCTTAGTTGTTATGCGGAACACCTTTAGCGACTAAATTGCTAGAATTGAAAATATGAGGACTAAATTGTTGAAATTGAAAATTAGAAGACTAAGTTGTTACACAGAATGAACTTCAGGTACTACATTGTTCTAACTGAAAATATGAGGACTAAATTGAAGCAGCATTCTAACTTCAAAGAGTAAATTTGTAATTAACCCTATTACCTAAAACAAGTTTTCCACAAGCTCAAGAGGGAAGAACTGATAAACAGGAGTGACGAAACATAGTGCGACAACAAAATAGCAAAAATATGCACATCATCAGTATGCGCAGTCAATACAGCACTAACCTCCAAAAGCAACACTAATGGGGTCATTGTGCCCTCCTCCAAATGTTTCTAGAGCACTTGCAAATGCAATATCCCCATCATATCCCTCACCAAGTCCTTCCCTGCAAATCAAGAGCAAACATATCTTTTATGCTCTACACAGCCAAAGACAGATGAAAACATTAGGACTCATTTTTATATGTGTACAAAAATCGTAAATAAATAAATATTAAAATGGTAGTAGAAAAGGAAAAGGTAAAACTACTAGATAATGCTAATATTCGAAAGTTATTTAGCCACATACCTACATAGACCTCGCCATTTAGAGAAAACATGGTGCCTTCTAATATCTATTTTGTATATTATCAGAAATCTATTAAGAAGCTAAAGGAAGAAAATTAACTGTGTTTATTGCAAGTTTCAAATTGAATCTGAAAAGAAGCTAGCTTGAATAAAATAGTAATTATGACACTCAACGGAACTGAAACTTTTCAGCAGTAACATTTTTCTTTTTGGCTGAAAACCTCACAGTTTGTTCAAAGAAATCAGATTTTTATAAATTTTCAGAATAGCAAAATTGCTGAATATATAAGCTTGGACTCTTAAAGGCATAATATTGTGTGCAATGGTAGCACAATTTTGTCAACATACAGATATACATTCACATGCCAAAGGCTTTTCAGAATGACAAGCATGAAGAGTCCCATAGTAAGTTGCAAAGAAACATATATCATGACTTACGTGTACTTGCGACAGCCTTTATAAAACTTTAAACATCTTTCTCGTAGTGATTCAGCACTTTCTTCAAGTGATTGAATCTGCTTCAAATAAGAGACAACCCAATCAATATGTTCTGCAAATAGAGACAAACCTGTATTTCTTTGACCTTTGTCCAAGTAGAGTTATTAGATTACACTACAAGAGTATTTTGTGACAATCATATTAGAGTAACATATAAAGAGAGTAAGAGAATGGTGTAGAGAATTTAACAAAACGATGCAAAAGGGCCAATTTCCATTCAAGATAACCAAGGAAAAGCCAAAAACAAACATTACAAATCACATGATCCAATAATCATAAAAAAAGCACACCGAGTATAGTTAGAACAGGGACAACATAGAGATAAGCACCAAGCTCCTCACATTGCACATTTGCACCACAAAGCAACAAGTTCTCAATATTATAATGAATAACACCACTGCCCTTAACCGCACCAAGCCACTAGTAACAGAGGAGAAGTCCTTGTTATCACATTGTAGCCAACAATGCATTAGGTAACAACTCGATCTACGATAAATGACTTAAATCACCTCTTAATTGATACAATACATCAGATGGACCAGTTTAACAATCTAACCACAAGAATGTACTAAAAAGAAGCTTCTTTTCTCCATAATCGCAATCAAAAGAAGCTACTTACCATTATAAAAGCTAAAAGCCAAAGATCTGATGAGTTTAGAGCTTCTCACCTGCTTCCGAAACATTGGAGAGTCATCCAGCTTAGAGAGATACATGGTAAAGCGGCGATATCTCCCTCTTCTCCACACCCAATCCTCATCAAAGCTCAAAAACCCTACCTAACCTCTCAGAAATCATGAAACGAAGCTCCGACGGATCCAAATCGTCGTGAAATGCACGTATTATCTAACTCCTCGGCTCTGATCGTCTATGGAACCGATTCTCTCGCTCTCACTATGCAATGTTCATCGACATTCTGCATATATCTCCATGTAAGCTATAAAAATGTCGAAAAAAATCGAGAAACTTGGTGGTAAAAGGCGAGCTGGAGCGATTAAAGAGGGGAAATCGGGATTAATCGAAGGAAATTTGGGGTATAAGGGATTCGAACGGGTGATGAAGCCACAGTCGCAGGAGAGGGAGAGGGAGAGAGAAAGAGAGAGGAAGAAAAAGGAAAGGGAGGGGAAAAGAAAAGAAAAAGGGGAGGGAGCGAGAAGTGGAATTGGAGAAAAAAAAAGAAAAAGAAATAAATTAATAATTAAAGGTAAAATGCATGCAGGGCACACAATTTTAGGATATTTTGAAACTGCTCTCGAAACTTTTCTTTCGGGATCCCTCATCTTTCATATCTTCTGATTCACATCAATCTAACTCGTTTTTTTTTTTAATTAAATATAATAATATTTCTTAAATTTTAAATTATTTTTTTTAAAGGGGCCGTTTTAAAAATGTCAAATAGTTGAAGTAGTCGCCGTACATTTTAAGGTCAATCCAAAGGTCCTGAAGAAGAGAACTGTTGAATCGAACGGTCCCAATTGGAGGACCACACAACAAAATAATAAAAAGAAAATAATCGTCCTCGATCTCTTTGTTAAGTAATTATAATTATTAATTTATTAAAAAAATAATTAATTTAAATTTTAAAATTAAAAATATCGTTGATCGACTTAAATCAAAGATTAGTTATTAAAATTAAACTTTTGGAAAATTTAATAGTCAAATTTAAATGGTCAATAATTTAAATAAGTGTTTTATATTGGAAACCAAAAAAAATATGGACAGTGAAACAATTCAAACAATTTATATATTTCTTGGTAGTAGGTTATACTTGTAGGCGACTAATTAACTAAATTAATCAAAAAAAAAAAAAAAAAAAAAAAAAAAAAAAAAAAAAAAAACACTCTTTGGTAAATTGCAATACATATTTATAAGAAAAAGAAAAAAAACAATAAATGCTTGTATAGTACGTTCTCTGCCCAAACTTGTACTGGACTAATTAACTAAATTAACTAAATTTTTTTTAAAAAAAAAAAACAAACATGGGTAGTAAATTTGCATCTATTTCCAATCTTTCTCATCTATAAAAAATGTTTCCATAGGCATTCGGGGATATCTCTTCCCATCATCCTTATTATCAAAGGAATCCTCATCATCCTCATCATATATTTTTTTCCTCTCAAGGTCAACGTGGACATCATCATCGCGGTCGTCATCGTCGTGGTGGACCTCCGTGCCAAGACCAATTGTACTGAGCAATTCGTGAAGCACATGTATCTGATGAATCTCATGATGATTCTCATCCTTGAGACCTCTATGAAGGTCTCCCCCGATCCCATAATACTCAAAACATGCTTGGCGTTACTATTGTAGTAATTTTATATGCTGGTTGTACGAGTGTTACTATTGTAGTAATTTTATATGCTGGTTGTACGAGTGTTAGTCGTAATAAGGTGGCAAGGTTTACGCTGCATGTGTTCGAGCAGCAGCATGAAGTGAGGCAAGAGGCTGTGCCCGATGAGCAGCGCGAACGACGAGAGCGACATGCCGGCGATGGTTCGCACGGGGGCGACCCCGACAGGCCTTGGGCGAGGATGGCGGCGAGGCCCCTGACGTGAGCCGCGTCGGAGTGGGCGCAGAAGTAGACCAGCGAGGGGTCTCCGGGATCGAGGTAGGCATGGACGAACGTGTTGTAGCTCGCGGGGATTCCCTCCACTCTGTTGGCGGTGGTTACGAGAGGTGTGGGGACAGAGGAGAGCTTTTTGTGCCGTAGCGTTCGATCTGCCGACATCTGCGCTTGTACGGGTGCGAGGCGTCGACGAAGAGCGGCCGTTTGTCGGGAGCACAGTTTGAGCGAGATGGCAGCAGGAGAAGGGGATGTGGAGAGTTTCTCTGGAAATAGCCTGACTTGGGAGGAAGCTTCGGAATCCGACGAGACCGAGGAGGAGGCCACGGCCATGCTGATAGGAAGAAATCACAACTCAGGATTAATTAATTTTCTGAGACCACCATGTCTGAGAATAAATATTAAAAAAAAATATTTAAATATAGAAGGAAATAAAAAAAATAAATAAATAAATTTGATACGATCACAACTTTTCTTGAAGGAAGATTTAGATTTAGAAAGCTTCTGATGAAAAATGTAAAGGCTATATATGAACCCTGATGAGATTGTCATCTGCACCTTCCTCGAATACTCCTGACGATCCCACCCGGAAATTTGACTCAAATCGAGCTTTGTGCTCATTCATCAAGAGTCGAGCCTGAGCTAAATCAGTTTACTTTTACGAGCTGAACTCACATTCACCTTGCTCTAGCATTATTCAAGCTCGATCGAGGCGCAGACCCGCAAAGCAAGCCAAATTTAAACGAGTCCGGCCGCCACGTGCGAGCGAGCTTCGCTCATGACAAAATCTGCATCTCCCAGTTCCGATCCGTGAATACCAACCAATACAATACAACGGGAGGAAGCAAACGCCGCCCACACCTGAAAAACTCAAGTGTTGCCAAAGCTCGCACATAAGAAACCACTTAAAAGGCAGAAACTGAACTGATCCCCGACAGATTTAGATAAGCATTCTGGTAGGCAAATTCAATCGGAAAAAAATGTTAGGAACGATAAATGCTCAATAACACCGAATAGAAGAAGGTTACAGCTATCAAAGAGAGGTTTGTGCAAATCAAGAGTCATTAGTTTCAGGGTGACACTTTTCTCGAGACAATGCTTCGTCTTGTAAAAAGGATTTGGACTACAAGAAAAAAACAAGAAAAAAATGAATACTCAAAATAGAAGGCCAATTAGTTTCAGTTTCCGACAAATTGCCTCAAAAATTTAGAACCCACACCCAGACCCGCGCGCACGCACTCGTAAACATAGCAACCTTCGCGTTGGAGGGATCACTTGGGATAGAGGATATCATAATGGCCAGGTCGATACAGCAAGGTTATGAAGGGTTTTGGCTGTTGACTTGCGCTGGATTCGGTACTTTCCTGTTGCTCAGAGATGGCATCTTGAGGGTTAGAGGAAGGAATGAAGTCGTGGTAGTTGACGGTCGGATTGGCCGCATCGCACGAACTCCGGTCAAGGTACACCACCTGGATCGGCACACCTAAGGCGTCCGACAGAGCGGTGATGTGGATGTGGTCACTCTCCTCCCCCATCGGCTCCACCGAGGCTTTGCAGAACTGAAAACCAACAGATAGACAGATTGGACACGGCCAATATTATTAAAATAGTGGATGCAGCCATTAACCTAAACAAAATTCTGAGTTTAACTGAAGAAATAACTCAAGTCAAAATGATCAAAAGTTGAGTGAGGAAAATCAAGGAAAAAACAGAAAGAGTTTCAGGGGGTACATTTCAAATGACCTATACAGTCGACGGTTTTCCATATGTCGCTCTAGCTTCTTTACATACAAGTTCCATTAGGCAACTTATATTTACGAGAAACAATCCAGCCTTTTACCTTTCAAGTTTAACGTTTTTTTCAATTTTTTTTGTCTACTATCTGCTACACTAGCTCGATGAACAAAAAGAGAGGATCCTATAATGGCGAATTCCGGTGTTTATTTTCTAGTTATAATTGCAAAATGACATAAAACCAGTAATTAACAGGTATGATTATCCCCATAAATAACAAACGAAGTACAGGCAAAGTGTACAGACCAAGGTATTGAAGAGAGAAGCAAAACTCACCTGATCAACAGTTGAATGTGTTAAGCCAGCAATGAATGGTTCGAAAAACTCTGCCCTTCTACGAATTTCACCAGAGGTGACAAATCTGAAGAACATTACCACTGCATAGAAAATCATATTAGAAAAGGATAAGTTGAGAGAGTAAACTGAAAGGACAAACTGAATGACACAAGTAATACTGATGTTACGTACCATAATCAGAAATCATTTGATCACGGCTCCTCTGCAAGAGCTCCTCCTCACTATAGATGTCAAATGAAATTTATTAGGATTTGATTTCTCCAAATAACCAGACTATAGTATATAGTAGTAATGCTTCTTTTAACCAAAGAACTTGAAAAAAGAAAGGGAAAAATAAGGGTCAGTAGAGGCTATGTACCTGATTGAAGTTTCATTCCCTTGAAGAATACTTTCTAGCTGCTCAATAAAAATCTGAAAATATCCTCAGGACTATCAGAATCCAAAACAATAACAAAAGCAATAATATTAACATTAATGTTGAACAAAATAATGATTTCCAGGCAAAATATGAATTGCACTGTCTAATGGAGAATAACTTGTTTAAATTTTTAAAAAAAATTAAAACTAAAACCACAAATGGTAATAATATATCCAAAACACACTCAAATAGAAAATAAACCAAAAACCTGGATTATAAAGTATAACTTACTGCAAAGAAGTCCTCAAAAGTAAAATTCAGTAAATTTACTGGATTTTTAAAACTGGATTTTTAAAACTAAGATCCAGTAAATTTAAAAATCCAGTAAAAATCCAAGGTTAAAACTAAAACCACAAATGGTAATAATATATCCAAAACACACTCAAATAGAAAATAAACCAAAAACTTGGATTATAAAGTATAACTTACTGCAAAGAAGTCCTCAAAAGTAAAGTCAGCATATCCAAGGCTCTGAAGTGTCTTCTTGCATTGTTCAATATTCACAAGAATGCGATCAACCTCTGCTTTGTCTTGCGCCTCCAAAATATGCTCCTATATCATGACATTGTCACGAATACCTTTTACTAGCTTATAAATAGTGAACCTTATACAAAAGCTGTAATTGTGAATAGGAAAATCATATTCAAGACAATTTTATCGATTACCAGGTAGGAAAACATAAAACTTCGGTAAAAACAGTTCCCATCTCCCCTGGTTCTCCTTAATGCAACATATTGCTCGCCAAGCAACTGCAAGATGAAATGCCAAAAAATGGCAGAAAAAAAATGAATTAATAAATTGATTGACAGCCAGTAATCAAGCAGCAGCATCTATTCAAATAGCAATCATACCTTGATTTTCTCCTGTAAAATAGGGCTGCCTGATTGAAACTCTGCTGCTAAAGCAGAGAGAGGCTCCTGTATCAATAGCACAATCTTAATAATGCAGATAGAACTTTATTTCTGTTAAAGGCAAGGATTGCTATCTCTTATGATTGTGTAGCAATCTCAGCAATAGATACTAACACATGAAAATCTGCAGATCTAACTAAAAGAAAAAAAAAAAAATACCCTTCACAAAGTGTTGGCATGACTAAACACCAAACATGATGACTCATTAACAAGAAATAAACTGATGAAATGTTAGTGTCATCCAAAACCTCTAGCAACCATTTGGCAAACAAGTGATGGCTCAAAGATATCTATGACGTCAACAAGGCGTAGAATATTAAATAGAAACAGCTTTATTCCACAAGGACCTCAACTAAAGTTGTTTGGCCCACCTCAGGCTTTTGCAGAAATGTCATTCAAGTAAGCTGTTCATAGAAGCCTTAATATTTTTCTCATAAGAAGATATCCAACAGTTTACTGCCGAAGCTAGAAGCTTAATCACAGTAAGCAGCTTCCCAATTTAGGGCAAATGACCATAGAACCAAGACGAATATTTCTTTTGCGGAATGATGAAGAATATCCTCCTATTAACAAGTTAAACACAAAAAGCTAGGCCCTAAAGAAGTCAAACAAATATATCCTCAGACTCACTTCAGATCCCAAGCACAGAGAGCTGAGTTATACACGCCCAAAGTACTTGATAAAAAATGAAAGGCAAACCTAGTCATTATATATGCTTGTGCAGCAATCAATTTCACACATGGGCGCTTTCTTTCATGCTTGTCTAATAACAAGTACACCACAGGACCTTAATATTTTATGCTTGAGTGAAAAAATACACGCTACCACTATATGTTAAGAAAACTAGTTGAAGTGTCAAAGGTAAATTACTGAGTTTACACGACATCTCTTCAGTCTAGACTTCTTTACTATTGAATATCTCCAATAACATTTCAAGTCCAGCTATGAAAATGTCGCAGGCATTTCACATAAACAACTATATAAGAGATGTAAGCAATTTAATGCTCAGACTTCAATATCTTCATCTTCTGACAAAAATGTAGTAAAAACAGCAAGTTGTAAATTATTTTGATATACTCATATTCCTAATTCACTGAGAAAAACCTATCGCCTGACATTCCCTACAAATATATAGTCAAAATAAGGCAGCCTTGATAAAAACAGAACAGGCAGTAACAGAATCATCTTATGAATTAAGATTAACAAAATTTAAGTCTCTTGGTTTCGCCAAATTTTCTCCTCAACCCAACTATTGCAAGGAACGAAATCCCTTTTCTTCTATTTTCTCTATTTCATCAGATATTTATCCATTCTCAAGCAAAATTCAGAAAGAGAAAAAAAGAAAAAAGGAAGAAAAAACAATCGGGTTAAGCCATGTGAGTCCCTAGCAGTGTCTAGGGTTCATGTTCCTTAAAAATTGGAATTTACCAAGAAGAAGAAGAAGATGATGATACCAAAATAAGAATGGAAAGGAAGAAATTGCCGAAGCTGACGAAACTACTAAAACAGTATCAACCCTATCACTCAGATCCAGTTCCTAGAAATAGTAACAACTGTGCTTCTCTTCACCGAATCAAACCCTAAGGGCGAGATTCTTCGATTCATTCCGTATAAAGAATTAAAATCCTAACCGCATTAAGCGTCCCTTCGATCCATTAACAACATCTCCGCGACCGATTCCAGGAAAGAGGAGCGAGACAGCAGATTCTACTGAAGATCCATCGAAAACTATACTAAAAATGGCAAGATCCCGATCAAGAAAGCGACATAAAAAAAAGCGACGGATAAAGCGAATCTTTGAAGCCTACGACTACTCGCCTTGTTGCCGACGTAGGGCACCTTGGCGGCCTCGGCGGCGAACTGCGGCTGCGTGACGTCGTCGTCGTCGGCGGCGGCGGAGCAGCAGGAGCGCTCGTCCCAGTGCCACGCGTCCATGGCATCGACGGAGGCGCTGGGGCTAGGGTTAGGGTTAGGGCTGGAGCTCGAGGGCGCCGCCGCCGCCTCCACGGCAGCGTAGGGGTCTGTCTCAGGTACAGGGCTCGGCATCTCCGCCGCCCCGTCGTCCACGGCGATCGCTTCTTGCTCCGGCCCTTCTCCGCCGCCGCCGCCGCCGCCGCCGGTGGTGGTGGAGGCCTTGCGCTTCCTAGGGCTCCGCTCCGCCTCCTTCGCCAGCTTCGCGCGACCGAGTAGAGAGAGAAAGAAGGGGTTGGGGTTGGGATCGTCGAGGGAAAATGAAATGATTATGCAATCGCCGAAGACAGAAGACTATAGAAAGTCTATACAACTCCCAGTTTAGAGGGTTTTGTTTTTTTTTTTTTCTTTTTTTTGATACAAGTAGTGCCGATATTTTGGGGATGCGGATCCTCTACAAGCTGGGTTGTAGCTATTTGGTACATAACAGTAAGTGGCTCTCTTATTAAAATAAAGATGTTTTTTAGAAAAAAAAAATCATTTATTTTTTGCTTTTAAAAAAAAAATAAAATATCAAGCTATGTTTTTCTATCTTTGTAAGATTAGACACTTTGAGGCAATTTAACTATTTTTTTTACTTCTTTTGCTGTATATATTTTTTTTATAGTCACCTGTAGCATTTTTATTTAAGAACTATTAGATAAAATAAAATATATAAAAATATGTTTTTATATTTTTCTGATGTGATCATAAAATATTATAACCAATAAAACTAGAGTAAAAATATATAAAAATATATTTTACGTTTTTCAATAAAATCGTAAAATATATATTATAATTAATCATTGTAATATACGAAATGCAATATAAAAAAATAAATAAAATATTCTTTTACAACACTTAACTAATATAATTTTTCTGCGATCATAAATAATTTTAAATATAAAATAATAAAAATATCACATTAAATATCAACTCACTTGCACCCATAATTCATTGGGTCTTTAAATTAACTGCATGAAATAAGCACTACTAAATTATCGCCCTCAAATATTTAAGCCTACTTACACATTCTATTGTGTCCGTCACATATAAATCCCTCATATTAAGATCCACTCTACATTTTTCACTGATGAACACCTCATACTGAGATCCATACTACACTTCTGACTGATGAATAGACTATAATGTTAAGTCTAAACTAACTGTTCAAAAATATTTAAATCTAATTGTTAATTCTAATACGTCTGTTATGTATAAATTCTTTCCGAGTAGGATTTATATACTTTCGAAAATACAAGCACAAATATATTTGTAAATTTTTTATTATTAAATTTGTATTGATATTTGTGTTATTACTTTTTTTTTTTTTTCTCTTTTTAGTTGATTTTACAATAGCACAAATCGCAATACAAATTCAATGATAAAAAATTTACAAGTATAGTTGGATTTATATTTTTGAAAGCATATAAGCTCTACTCAATCCTTCACATTCTTTTATATTATTCGCTGTAGAACTATTGTAGTGTCAAATTCATATTCCAAACTCGAGGTGGAAACAAATTGAACATAAGTAAGCTGTTGTAAGCTCAGGGGCGTCAATGGGTACGAATATTCGAAATTTTATCCGAACCCGAATCCGGAATGAATTTATCCGATGTTAAACGAATATGAATTTGAATATGGATATAAAAAATAAAAATTCGACGGATTTGGATTTGAATATGAATATGAATTTTAATTATACTCGACCCGAATCCGAATTAATTTTACGTTATATAATATATGTGTATATAAATATTTGATATTATATTTCAATTTATATTTTAAAAATTTAAATTGAATATAATATATTTTGAAATATTATAAAGATGAAAAAAAAATTAATTATTTTGGATTTGAATTTTCAGTTCAAATTTTAAATTTTTGATCGGGTTCGAATTTAAATAGAAATTTTTAAAATTCGTCGGATTCGAATTTGATAGTTGGGTTCGGATTCAGATTCGAATTTTTAAAATTCCGTCTCGAATCCGACCCGTTGACAAACTAGTATAGGAGGGAAACATGAGTAGGTTTAATTTCAATCAAACTTGAACTGCTTGCAATATTAAAAGTCGTGTAAGGTCAAAATAGGTTGAGTCATAATTAAAATTTATAAATATTATATATATATATATATATATATATATATATATATATATATATATATATATATATATATATATATATATATATATATATATTTTAATTAAATTAATTATATATATTTAATAATTTAAAGTTTTTAAATTAATAATTAGTGTCAATAATTCTACGAGAACAACGTGAATCTTAATAATCAATAATCAATACAATATTGACGGCTTAAAAATTTTACATTTGGATTTTACCTTTACAAACACATCTTGCAGCGAACTTAAAATAGACTCAAATGCTCAAGTTCCATAATAAGTCTTCTTCCTAACAGGCATGTAGGGTGGCAATCCTGCTCGTTGTTCGCGAGTCAGCTCGTGTTCGACTCAAAATGAGCTCGAGATCGAATCGTTCGTTTAGTAAACGAGCCGAACACGATCCGAATTTTTCAGCTCGTTTAATAAATAAGCCGAACGCTAGCTGGAGTCAGCTCGCTCGTGTTCGGCTCGATAACCGCTCGAATATATATATATATATATATATATATATATATATATATATATATATATATATATATATATATATATATATATATAAATTTTACCATTTAAACTTTAGATCATCAATTTTTTATAAATTTATATATATAAACTTTACCATTTAGATTTTAGATCATTAATTTTTTATAAATTTTAATTATTAGATTAAAATTTTAATTTTTTAATTTTATTATAACTTTACATATAATAATAAAAATAAAAATTAAATTTATTGTTCGTAAGCCAGCTCGTTCCTTAAACGAGCCGTACACGAGCCGACCCAGCTCGCTCATGTTATGTTCGGCTCGTTGCCCGTTAAGCAGAACATGTATCTGTTACCTAACCAATCTTAATTTGCCACGTAAGACATCAGTGGCCTCCATTTTAATTGGCTGGTTCATGGGAGACCTGGTAGACCCAGCCTACCCAAAACACTCTATCATATGATCAAACTCCAATTCAAAGTCCCTAAATTGCAGGTTGGTTCTGACCATTTTGATTCTTAAATTTTAATTTATTATAATTTTTAATTTAATTTTTTAAAATTTTAAATTAAAAATTATAATAAATTAAGATTTTAAAAACTAAAATGTCATGTGTGTGAAATTTGATCCACTCACACGCCCCACTTTTTTTTTAAAAAAAAGGAAAAAAAAAGAAAAAGAAAAAACAAAAAGAGGTAAGAGGCGGAGAGTGAACGCGGGACATTGCAGTGGTGTTATCGCATCCCGAAATGGCGCTTCTCCTCGGCATCGCGCCCGCGTCGCCGCTCACTCCTCGGCTCAAAAGATCGCCGATCCGCCGCCCCGCTCCCGCGCTCGTCGCCGATCGGATCGCGAGTAGATCGGCGTCCGTACGGTGCGAGGCTCTCGGGGAGGGGATCAGCGATCGGACGGTGTACGAAGGCGTATACGGCCCCTGGACGGTGGATCCATCCGACGTTCGCGAGGTACCCTGTTCCCTCTCCCCTCTCCATCTCTTTCATTTTTTATTAAGAGTTGTTGTTAGAGGAGAATTTAAATTATTTGATATTCCCAAATGGGGACTTGGATTTAAATTAAATAAAATTAGGAGCCTCATTGATTATGAATTCAAAATTTTCCGTTCTGAAGTGAAGTTAAGTTGAATCAAAATGGATGATTGTTGAGGTAACTTCTATACATTTTTATTTTTATTTTTATTCAATGTGTTATTTGTTATAACATTTTATATTAAATACGAAAATTTAATATGAATTCAATATGAATTCATGGTAGGAATTGTAGTTAACTATTCACTTAACTTAAACTCAATGGAAAAATGTAATGCAACGTACACACTAAATGAAAGTTAACTCCTGTAATTAATTTTGAAATTAAATTACTTGTAACTTCGGCTATAGAGAGCTTCTTCACTCTCTTTATATATACTGATATAAGGACTAAATAACTATACTATTTTGAAAGAGAAAGAAATCAAAGAAAAAGTATTCTTTTTTGTGGAGTTTTGGGCTCATCTACTTATACAGAGTTGGTGAAGCCACGGTCGAGCCGTTGTATCCTGGAGGGGACAAGTCAGTGTCATACTTTATTGGTTCGAAGGCTTTGCCTACCACAGAGGGCTTGAATCTTCTTAAAGAGAGCGAGATATCCGTATCTCGGTTTGATCGACTCGTTGACACTTTTCATATTTTATTATAGTGTAATCTCTATTTTGTGTATTTTCACCAACATTATTTTTAAGCTACATCTTGCAGGTGATATCATATAGATCAGGTCTGGTAACTGCAGCCACTTCTTTCGTAATCGCCGCTTCCGCAGCTTTTCTTCCTGAAGGCACCTTTGGAGACATTATCAAGCAAGATATAGACTTGTTCTACGTAGTCGGAGCTGGAGGTCTAGGTCTATCTCTAGTCTTGATTCATATTTATGTCACGCCTATTAAACGCTTCCTCCAAGCGCTGTGGGCTATCGGCGTCGTCGGATCCATCGGGGCTTATCGATTCGGTGCACTACCTTCGAACGAGAGCTTGGTTCAATATGTGCTCGACAATCCGTCTGCGTTGTGGCTTGTCGGGCCTCTCTTTGCTGCACTGACAGGCCTTGTCTTTAAGGAAGGTGAGCTTGGTTCAACTCTTGTTTCGTATACAGTAGTAATCTGCTTCAAATGCATTACAAGAACAACCATCATGCAGGTCTCTGTTACGGAAAGCTGGAAGCCGGTATCCTCACATTCGTCATTCCAGGACTTCTTCTTGGTCATTTGGTATATTTCTGCATTGCATTTGATTTTGCACTTTTATCTCTACCCATTTTTTTTTTTGTATTCTCGGTATTTCGATCTAATTTCGTGAAAATTTCTACGTAACTGAGAATAAATTGCTGTCACGTTCAGTTTTAGGTTGCAGGAATAACTAAACTTTTCAGAGAAATTACCAGGATGAATATAACGATGGTATGTGCGATGACTAGAGATAGAGTAAGGAATAACACTGTTCTAGGGGATCAACTGTAATAATTAGTGGGAGCATTGGCAGAATAAAGAGGATAATAACGAGTCATGAGCCCTGCGTTCCCCTAATCAATTTTGAGTGCTTATCTTTACTCATAAGCCCCTAAGAATTTATGATCGGCGCGAGGTTACTTAAGTGAGCACATTCTGGGGAATCTCTGACTTGCTGACGAAGTTTGCTTTGAGAGGGTGTGGGCAAATAAGATGCAGCAGCATGTGTGCGAAGCCGTAGATTTGCTGTTTTATTATCTTGCAA
Source organism: Tillandsia leiboldiana (assembly GCA_029204045.2). Lineage (NCBI taxonomy): Eukaryota > Viridiplantae > Streptophyta > Magnoliopsida > Poales > Bromeliaceae > Tillandsia > Tillandsia leiboldiana. The sequence goes on from CM055078.1 coordinate 1,822,732, forward strand.
TTTCAAAACTTCATTGTACTCATTTCATCGAAGCGAAGTGGGGGATAAAAAACAAATCCATTAGTACTATGTCACAAGTATGTTTTTACTATATCATTGTGCTTATGTAACTCCTTTTGTGTCGACACAGTTTTGAGTGAATATCGTAAGTTGCGGAATAACGAAATCTTATTCATATGGCTACGTTGCATTTTATTACATGGCTTTTTATCTCATGGCTTGTTCGAAATGTGCAGTCGGGTTTAATGGATAATGGAGCAAAATTAAGCCTGTTAGGTCTATGGATGGCTCTCTTTGTGGTATTTGCGGCAAGAAAGTTCCAGCAACCTATCAAGGTATAATATATATTTTTTGTTTTATCAGTTACTGTTTGAATTCGTGCTCTGCCAACCTTTTAACTTAAAGCTATTTCGCTCGGCTTCTGAAGTAGCTTCTTTACTCGAGAAGCATAAGCCAAGAATATGATAATCACGGTATAAGTCATAAATATGAACCTTCTGCTTCCATCGATGACTAATAAAATTTGACGGTGCTTCTACGAATAGTTCTATTTGGATAGCTATTTGGATAGCAACTCCGTAGAAACTCCAGCATGGTCAAAACATGCTCTAAGCTTTTTGTTGATTAAGTTATTCACTAGGATCTCACCCGTTTTTTGCTTGTTTCATTTCAAGGACGACATTGGCGACAAATCCATATTCATGTTCAATGCTCTTCCTGAAGAGGAAAAGATGGCTCTGCGTCAGAAGCTTGAGGAGCAGAGTAATCAAAAGCTTGATTAGTGTACAAAATGAAGAGTGAACGCTAGTGTGAATTTTGGAATGATACATAGAACAGCTACTTTGGGATCTTGCTAGGCTACATATTTGCCCTTAATTTCACCTGTAATTATATGGTCTTATTTCACCTGTAATATATATATATATATATATATATATATATATATATATATATATATAGTCCGGCTACTATATTATCGATAAAATCGAATATTTTGTACTATCAAGTTTTTCACCGTCCTATCAACCTCTTTGATCTTTTTTAACCCTTAGATCATACTATTCAACCAATCATCTACTAAATTTTAAAAGTAAAGTTAAAAATTTAATAGCACTAATAATTTGGTGCTATTAATAGTATAGTAGACTAGTTATATATATATATATATATATATATATATATATATATATATATATATATATATATATATATATATATGAGTACGATTAGAATATTATCGATAACACCAAGCAATTGATACTATTAAGTTTTCAGCCGTTGGATGGAAAGATATACGGTTGGAATTATAATGGTCCCCTAAGATTTTTACTATTCAACCAACCATCTAGTAAATCATAGGGGACCACTATCATCTTAACCACGTATCCTTTAATCTAAAGGTTAAAAACTTGATAGCACCAGTAGTTTGGTGCTATCAATAGTATTCCAAAGCGGGAATACTATCGATAGCACCAAGTCATTGGTGCTATCAAATTTTTAGCTCTTGGATTAAGAAATATGCGGTTAAAATGATAGTGGTTCCCTAAGATTTAGTAGGTGGTTGATTGAATAGTAAAATTTTTAGGGGACCACCATAATTTCAACCGCACATACTTTCATCAAAAGGTTAAAAATTTGGTAGTATTCCAGCCAGACACACACACTCTCTCTCTCTGTATATATATATATGTATAGTCCGGCTAGAATACTATCGATAGCACCAAATAATTAGTGCTATTAAGTTTTCAGCCGTTGGATGAAGAGATATGCGGTTGGGATTATAGTGATCCCCTAAGATTTTTACTATTCAACCAACCATCTAGTAAACCCTAAGGGACCACTATAATCCCAACTGCATATTTTTTCATCAAACGGCTAAAAACTTGATAACACCAATGGCTTGATGCTATCGATAGTATTCTAATATATATATATATATATGTATATATATATATATATATGTATATATATATATATATATGTATATATATATATATATATATGTATGAAATCTGACTATGCTGCTTTTAAAAGCACACAGCACTGCTGACTTGAAATTTTTAAAAATATGAAAGCTCAATTTTCCGACTGCTATATTATCACCAAGCACTTGATGCTATCAAATTTTTCGCTATTAGATTTATTCTTTGATCATTTTTATTCTTCAGATCATACTATTTTTTCAATCATCTACTAAATGATAATCGCACATCCTTTCGTCTAAGGGTCAAAAATTTAATAGCACCAATGACTTGGTATTATTAATAGTATATTAGCATATAGTTTCAATTTTATATGTGCACATCAAATTTGGCTATTACTTACGCATAGAAAATTTATATATGGATTGGTGACAATTTGGAAATTCGAATGTTTTTTTAAATTGATTGGTGATAATTTGGAAATTCAATTTTTTTAAAAAATAAAATAAAATAATAATCGCCGTCTGTGGGAATCGAACCCACGACCACTCGGTTAAAAGCCGAGCGCTCTACCAAGCTGAGCTAAGACGGCCTTTAGTAATTTTTTAAAATTACATTTTATTAATTACATTGTTTAATTTTAGGTTTGATTCAAAATAAAAAATAAAATTGGAATAAAAATTGAAATGAAAAACGAAATGATAAAACCTCATAATATATTTAGTTCACAATAATAATCAAAATCGGAATGATTTACTCCTATTTTCAATATTTAAATTTTTTAAATTATTATAAATAATTGAAATTAAAATATAAAATATAAAAATAGTTTAAAAAGTGTTTGCACCTCAAAATATAAAATTAAGTTTGTAATTTAAATTCAAACTAAAAGTTAAATATTAAAAATTTACATCAAAATATGATTGGGCAATTCAAAATATAAATTCAAAATAGCCAGAATTTTAAATGTAAATTTTTTAAAATTAAAATTTTAAATTTAATTGGGTCATTCAAAATATAAAATTAATTTTCGATTTGATTCAAATTCAAACTTACAATTAAATTTAAATGTATAAATCAAATTTATATTCTAATTTAATTTCTAAATCAAAATCTAAAATTAAAAATTTAATTTTTAAATTTAAATTTATATTTAAAGTAAAAAAAATTAAAATTAAATTTAAATATAAAATATAATTGAGATGTTTTTATAAAGTATAAATTTTTCCATCGGGATTAAAAAAAAAAAGATTATTTGGAAATTTCCATTCACTCAAAAATAGAAATCTAAATCGAAATAGACACTCACATATCAAACACTTACAAATGAGTTTGTACATTTCAATTCTGAATCCATAATGAAAAATGTACATTTCAATTCTGAATCCATAATGAAAAATGGGCGAACCAAACACGCCATAAGAGCAATACTATTCGGACACTCCAAATAAAATATATAATGTACACTCTCCATTCAATAATAAAAACTTTTTCACTAATTATATTTATTTGACTAATAAAATTTAGCATATTTTAAAATAGATAGAATATAAAATACAACTAGCTAATAAGATTTTATTTTTGAATGAGTGAAATATACATAAAACTGTCAATAAAAAAATCATTGATTGCAAATTACTTTAATTTTATTTTCTAAATTAATAAAAGTTATTATATTTGGTAAATTTTTCACAAGTTAATAAAAAATCACTCAACTACCACAAAACTGTCAATAAAAAAATAAAAAGAAGTTGACGCGGCTACTTCAGAAAGGGCTATAGGTGAGGGGTTTCCCATACACGTTTTCTATTTGATCAAAGTTGACCAGGCCCTAACTATTGGTCAAATGCCCACTAAAATCATTCATTAATTTTTTTACGAATGATCCCCACGATGTGCATCCAAAATAGATCTAGTTAAAATTATAAAAAATAAAAATTAACTAAAAATATAAAATTACTAAATTTCAAATTAGAAATCTCATATCATAGATGAATAAAAAAAAAGAGTGTGGGGTGAATGAAAGAAACTTAATACTTGCTTTGAAATTGACCTCCTAAATCAAACATAAAAATTTAAATATACATATACCTAATTCCTAGTGATGTTTTGTGCTGATTTTCTCTTGTAAAAATTTACATATTCCTAACTCCGTATAAAGACATTCAAACCAACACAAAAAATGTGAAAATCAAGACAAAAAATCACTAAAGTTTCTTTCAAGCGATGGTCCTTACGAGCGCAAAGTACTTGCTCACCACATCAACCATGGACCATCCCATTTTTATTCCTGTTGTGTTGTACATGGTACTATTATTATTATTATAATTTTTTTCATTGGTTACTGTACTTATAAGTTATGTTTAACGATTAAAATTTTCATGATTGACTTCGATATACTTGATACAGAGTATTTTAATTATTTTAAAAATAAATTTAATATTTTTCAGTTTGCTGATCTAAAAGCGTTCAAAATAAATTTTTTATGCTATTTTTGACCAGATTAATATTTCTAATCTAGAATTTTAGCCTTCCGGATGGATATCTGAAATCGGATGAGAGAAAAAAAGAAAGAATATATTTTTATGTGGAAGAGTTTTTCATTTTTACTCTTTAACTGGAATGTCTTTACAAGAGCCAATAGATTCCTATTTATAGCCCTTAGACTTAAAAAAAAAAATAAAATAATAATTTTATTCTTAACTAAATTAGCTTTATCTAATTTGGTTTTACAATCCGATCCATCTAAAACTATATCGATTCTTATCGTAACCGAAGTAGTTGTAACTGCTTCTTCCTTATCCTAAATGGTTGAGGCTTATCCGGAATAGTTGTAACCCGCTCTTTCTATTATCAATGGTTGAAACTTATCCAGAATTTTGATCGTTCCGAATTATGAGATATTTATTTTTAGTAATTAATTTTAAGTCATTTCAATTACTAATTACTAGATAGACAAATGAAATTAAAAAATTTTAAAAAATAATTTTTAAAAATATTTTAAATACTTTAGATACTAAATTGTATGAGTGTGTGTGGAATTAGAATTTTTTGTTAAGAATCTAATGATATGAGATCTATACTATTTAGTCCTATATCATATGAATCTGACAATAAATTTTTAAAACCACAAAAATACTATTAATTACATGTGTCCATAATAGTGCATACAAAAAAAAAAAAACTTCAACGCAAAGTTTTTAATAACACCTACTAGTTAACACGTTCTGATCCACTGTCACTCACGTGTGACTTTTATATTTATCCAAATATTAAAAAGATTTTTTAAAAATATACTTTTAAATTATAGTAGTAAAATATATTTAAAAATATTTTTGGATAAAAATAAAATTAATAAGCGACAACTAATTAAAGATTCTCTGACAAGGCGGCATTCAATTAGTGGGCACAACAAACTTCTTATATTAAATCAAAGTAGGGTGAAAAGTTATGAAGTAGAGGAGATCAAAACGTGGTCTACAGCTGATGTGGTGGACCAGGACCAGGGAAGAATGACGTGGCGCTAAAGAGTAGACCTGTTATTTCCTTTGCCTGCAGGCCTGCACCCGATTTCTACTTCTCCACCTCCGTTGTGGAAACTCTCTCTCGCTGCCATTGTTTTTGTTAGTAGAAAACAAAAGCGAAAAAAGGAGCCACCTTTGGCTTGTTCTACGCAGATTCTACAAGACCCACCTCCCCTCCCCCAATTGATCCCAATTCCTAGGGTTTTGGATCTCTGAGGAGGAAGGGGGGAAATGGAGATGGGGATCTGGGTTTTGGCCCTCCTCCTTTGGTCTTCGCCTTTTCTCTTCGCGAGGGTTGGGGCGTTCCAGGAGCTCGAGCAGAGCCACCGAACCGAGAGGATCTCAGGTGGGTTTCTCCCGATTTGTTTCAGTTTTAGCTGTGATTTGGTTTTTATGGTGGTTTGTAGCTCAAATCGGGGATTTAATGGTGGAAATTAGCTGTTTTTGCATGATTTTATGGGGGTTTGTTTGAGTATGTTGTCCGAATCGAAGGAAGTGCTAGATTTGTGTAGTTTTTGTTCTCGGGGATTATATGCTTATTTGAAGTCCATTAAAAAATTACAAAATCATTCCTTAGATTTGTTCTAATTCCCGATTATTATTATTATTATTATTATTTTTATTTTGAAGTCAATATTTGGGGAGTTGTTTGATTCATAAACTGAGTGTTTGGTTAATTGATTTATGTATATGAAATGATTTGAGAAGGATGAGAAGATTAATTTGATCATATCATGCAAATTTACAATTTTTTTTTTATTATACCCAGAGCAAAAATTATATGGAAACTATACTATTTTAAAGAAAGAATTTATTGTTTTACTTGTTGCTTACTTAGGCAAAATGGAGAAGAACTCTAGTATTTTACTTGATTGTTTTGAATTGCTTTGCCTCATACTTTATCATCATTCATGTTTGTTCCTTCAGATTACATTTCAATGTTATGCAGCCCCATGGAATACATTGCCTTGTTGTGCATGGTTTATGTTGTTAATTACTTTGTAATTCGCCGAGGCATTTCGTATTAGTTCAATTTGCAAAGGCAATTTTTTTTCGTTGGGGTGGATTAATGTTGAGTGGTTGTTGGGAGGTTTTCTTTGTATTCTGTAGCTCAAATGCGAAACAGAAAAAACAAAAAGTAAAAGAACATACTCGGCGAACTAAATTATCTAAAGATATGTGCAATATGTCTATCTGATTCTGCTTATGTAGTAAACTGCATCAGAGCTTGATTTGATTTTGCTCGAATTTAATACTAAACGATAGCAGCTTCGAGGCTTTTGTTACCCTACTATTTAATTATTCAGGCTTGTACTTTTCTCTTCTTATAAAGTTTCATTGTGCACTTTCAAAACCTTTTATATCGCATGCTTAATTCTAGTTCTAGATATTCTGTTGGATTGGTTCCCTGATAATATTTTCCTATATAGGTTGAATGCTTTCAGTTGATTTTTCTATCAAAGGAATGGTCTTCTGTGAACATGTTTCCTAAAATTAAGAGCAAAGACTCGATTAAGTTCATACGATGATTTTATTTACTACTGACAAAATGTAGATAACCAAATTCTAAGACGCTTCCGTATATTTCTGAAATGTTATTTGGCTTACTAAACTTCTTTTACCAAGTTTTTAGAAAGTTGTTGACCGTATATTTTTCTCTCTTCCCTTATCTTCCTAAACCATTACGAAACCGTTCTCTTGAAACTCCTCTTTTCTTGTTATAATTGTTTAAATCATCCATTTGCAGGAAGTGCTGGTGATGTACTGGAAGACGACCCAGTTGGAAGGTTGAAAGTGTTTGTCTATGATTTGCCCAACAAATACAACAAGAAGATTTTGCAAAAAGACCCTCGATGCCTCACGCACATGTTCGCGGCGGAGATTTTCATGCACCGGTTCTTGCTCTCGAGCCCAGTCCGAACCCTTAATCCTGAGGAGGCCGACTGGTTCTACACTCCTGTGTACACTACATGTGATTTAACTCCCAGTGGGCTTCCCTTGCCCTTCAAGTCGCCGAGAATGATGAGGAGTGCAATTCAGCTTATTGCCTCGAAGTGGCCTTATTGGAATAGAACGGAGGGGGCTGATCATTTCTTTGTTACCCCACACGACTTTGCGGCTTGCTTCCATTATCAGGTAAACAAGCATTTATCCTTTGCGATGTACAGCTGGAAAAGTGAAAGTGCTACAGTATGTCAAAAATTTATCAATATAGTAAGTAAAGAGGTAAGATTTATCGATATAGCAAGTAAAGAGGTATGATATAGTGAATAGAGAGGTAATAAGTGTAAAATATAATGCACAGATAAATATGACATTAAGTAGATTTGTCGAACCCAATCTACTAAAATAGTTAGATAATATTCTGGATAAATGTTGCTATTTGAATATATATTGTGATACATATTTGTCGTTCGAGTTGCCGCTGTTGCTGCCTACTTTGTGCTTAACAAGCTGCACTATTATATAGATGTTATAGGTACTATTCTTTGATTGTATCACAACATTAGTGTTTATTGTTGCTAGATATCATTTTCCGTGCTTTGTCAACATCTTTGTCTTTTGTATATTCTCATGGTTCAGGAAGAGAAAGCGATAGAACGTGGAATTCTCCCGCTGCTCAAACGCGCTACATTGGTTCAGACTTTCGGGCAAAGGAATCATGTTTGCTTAAAAGAAGGTTCCATCACTATCCCTCCGTACGCTCCTCCTCAGAAGATGCATGCTCACTTGATTCCTCCCGAAACTCCTCGATCCATCTTTGTTTATTTCCGCGGTTTATTCTACGATGTGGGGAATGACCCCGAGGGCGGTTACTATGCAAGGTAAAATCCTCGATTACAAATATATATATATATATATATATATATATATATATATATATATATATATATATATATATATATATATATATGTTAATACATGCATGCATGGCATAAAATTCAATCCCTATCAGACAAAATATCATAACTTTCGGCACATAGTTTCCTACGCAATAAAAAAATAGCCATTTTTTGAAAGGTGGTTTTTAGAGATTGTCTACAATATCATTCATCAAATCCACCATTTTACATTTTGATTGTTGAACAGAGGAGCTCGCGCATCGGTGTGGGAGAACTTCAAGGACAACCCTCTATTCGACATCTCGACCGAGCACCCGACCACCTACTACGAGGACATGCAGCGTGCCGTCTTCTGCCTCTGCCCCCTGGGGTGGGCCCCGTGGAGCCCGAGGTTGGTCGAAGGCGTCATCTTCGGCTGCATCCCCGTCATCATAGCCGACGACATCGTGCTGCCCTTCGCTGATGCGATCCCGTGGGAGGAGATCGGCGTGTTCGTGGCCGAAGAGGACGTCCCCAATCTGGACACTATTCTCACCTCAATACCGCCGGAGGTTATACTGAGAAAACAACGGTTGCTCGCGAATCCTTCAATGAAGCAGGCTATGTTGTTCCCGCAACCAGCCCAGCCGGGGGACGCGTTTCATCAGATACTAAACGGGCTCGCGCGCAAGCTCCCCCACGACAAAAGTGTATACTTAAAGCAGGGGCAGAAGATCTTGAACTGGACCGAGGGGCCCGTGGGTGATCTAAAACCTTGGTAGTCAGCATTCGTTTTCTTCGAATGTCGAAAACGAAAACAAAACAACTGTGAATCTGTGGGTTTTATTATTATTATCTACACTATCATTACTAAAAAGATGTGTAGATTTGAACCTCCAAAAATCATGTTGTAGGCTAATATTTGGTTATAATCGAAAATTTTAGTATTTTTAGCCACTTGTTTCACTGTTCTGAACTTGTGGGCTATTTATTGTAGTTTGAGTTTGTGGTTTGTTCAAAAAAATAAATTAGCATATAGAAATAGGAAAATGTCTTGCACTGTATTGTCAAATAAATTTCTATTTAGTGAGGACAAAAATTTATGTGAAATGAGAGGGATATATTTTACTGTTGAAAGGTTTTGCTCTTGTTTTTTTTTAAAAATTTTTTGTTATGGAGTTGGGTTGAATCAATTTTGGAGTGTACATCTAGTATTTTCCTCAATTTTGTGGTAATTTTCAAATAGAGCCCTCAAAATTTACTCTTTTTTTATTGCTGCAGCAACATTTATTATAAAAAGAAATAGCCCCCTCAATTTCTAATTTTTTAAAGTAATTTTAGTCAAAATAAAACTTCTTTATTAATTTTGCTAGTAATTTCACCAAATTTAAAAACTTTTGTTATTTTTTAGTAAATAAAATTAGATCAATTAACAGTTAATAACTAACAAAGTTATTGAATTTGATAATTTTTTTAATTTAATTAACTATGAAAACTCAAATAAAAGAAAAATAAAAAAAATGAGATGGTCTCACTTAAAAAAAAAAAAAACTTGAAACGTCTATTTGAGAATATACTATACAAATATACTATAATTGAGGGGGTCTCCTACATTTTTTACTATATTTTCTTTTTCTTTTATTAATTTTCGCTGTGCGCAAGAGCGAGAGCGAGAGCGTCGCGGTTTGGGTTCTCTCTCTCAGCTTCTACGAATTTAGCATCTCTTTAAAACCCTAAAAAACCCTCTCCTTCCTCCTCCTCCTCCTCCTCCTCCACCGCCGCCGCCGCTCCGATCAAGGGTCCTCTCTCTCTCTCTCTTCCTCTTTGTCGTCTAATTATAGGGTTTGTTTGTTTCCGCTTCCGCTTTTGCTTCTGCTTTTCGCAGCAGCAGTCTCTTGTTGGAGATTTTTTTTTTTTTTTTTTTTTTTTTTTTTTTTTTTTTTTTTGTAAAGAGAAAGTTTTGAAACATTGCTGTAGAGAAAAGCCGAAATAAGATTCTGAGCTTTAAAAGTAGAAATCGAATTTTGGCGCTCTTGATTCTGCAGTGGAAGAAGCTGTTGGGAGTACAATAGTATAATGCGGGGCCAAATAGGGTTTTAGATGAATAATTGTTATGATAAGGATTGGTGTTGGTTGATGAGTGCGCTTTGTACATTGGACTACTGAAATACGGATAAAGGATTTGCATTTCCTAGTATTTTGTATTAGATTTTTTTTTTTAGTCTATTGACATTAATGTTCGACTTTTAATTTTCTCTGCAACTTGTTTGTTTCAACTTTAGTTACTTTACATCTATGCCGCAATTTGTTTGCTTGAATTGTGATATCTGTAATTTGATTGTTTGTAATTGATGTAGGCACAAAAAATGCCTTTAGGTACTAATAGATGTCTTTAGATGTAAATGTTAGCTAGAAGAGATAAAGGGCTCAATACTTGGTTGTATGCAATTTTTCTTTTAATTGTTTTTTTTTTTTTTTTTTTTTTTTTTTTTTTTTTTTTTTAATATCACATCCATCCTGCTTCAAACTTTCGTATTTTATTTTATTTCTCTCTCTCTCTCTCTCAAGTCTCAACAACTATCTCACTTGGTTGCTCGACTTGATTTTGATCGGTTTCTTTGTTTCTTACACTCAAGCAGAGAGCTTCAATCAAACTGATTCTGATTGTGCTCAGCAAGCACTCTGAAATATGGGAAGAGGGTCAAAGAGGCAGAGGAAAAATGTTGCAAGAAGCTCTATTAAATCCAAAACCAATAAGAGAGCAGAAGAAACTTTTAGGGAAGAAGACACTGATGATGAAATAGATGCCTGTAAGTTTTTCTCCCTCTAAAGACTGAATATGTGCAACATTATTTATTTTCCTGTATAATTAAGGTTTAATTATTAACACTTTCTTCCAAACTTGTTTCGCAGTTCATAAGCAGCGGGATGTGGTTCCTCTTGATGTCAATGATGGTTCGTCATAATGAATTTATTACCTCGTTTCTATAGGAAATGCTTGTTATGGGATATCTCTGGGTGCTTATTTCTTTGTTTCATTCATCTTTTCTCATTTCATATTGTGGTGTAAATGATGTTGCAGGCACGTCAGAGGATGAGGATTTCGAGGAACCTGTTTTTGATTTCGAGGTTAGTAGGTAGTCTTTGGATCTTTCATTTGAATAGTGAAAAACTAGGTGGAAATCTAGGGATATCTGTAGGTTTTGTTGTGTCAACCGAAATGGCATGAAATGCTGCTATTGCTTTTTTGATCTCTGGGCACAAACTAGCTGTCTATGAATGTTTCTATATTGAAGTGGCTTGATTAATATTAACCTGTTGTGACATATTTTTAGTGAAGTATTGTTGGAGTTTAAGTGCTTTATTATGAGTGATTGGTGTTTGTATATTTTGCTAAGAATATTTTTGGGTGATAACATCCAGATTGTCTTCAGGTTACTATCTGGCCCTTGTTTTATTGTTTATTCTACTTATAGATGGAACTTAAAATGATTTTTCCTCAACACTACCCAATGCGTGATTGCATCTATGAATCATTACATATAGAATTGCATATAATGTGTATTCTACTTATAGATGGAACTTAAAATAATTTTTCCTCGACACTACCCATCTGCGAGTTTTTAGTTTGGTCAAAGTTGAGAAGTTGTTGTGATATAAACAAAAAAATCTGTAGTGATCTGGCAATTCTGGTTATATATATTGACTGGTCTTTCATGTAAAGTTTCTCATTAGATTGAAATGTGCATAAGCTTCTATTATGTGAGGCAGAGTTCTAGCTTATAAATTAGGTCTATTCGGTGTAGAATTATTGTGGAATCTGATAGATCTCTTTCTAAACAGGAATAAAACCTACCTTATTCTATGCTCAGCCTAAGGTAGGAGCCCTAGTTTTTCTCTTTATTGATGAAAAACTAGACATTTATTCTGAAAAAATTTGTATGGAAAGTTCTAGAGTTCTTAGTTGAGTTTAATTCTATTTCTTCGGTTTTCCCCCTTTTCTAAAGATTTAGAACTTCCGCAAGTAATCTAGCCATAAGTAGAAACCCTGACGTTTTCATATGGAAAGTTCAAGATCTGTTAGTTGCAGTTCAACTCTAATTCTTCCTTTTACCCCCCTTATAAGTTTTAGAAATTCCCTTAGTAATCTAACCATATTGTTGACATGAAATTTTACAAGTTTTTTTTTTTTTTTTTTTTTTTTTTTTTTTTTTTTTTTTTTTTTTTTTTTTTTTAACTATTTGCATGCCAAAACCCAGAAAAACTAATTATTGATTTGTTGTATGTGCAAACATTACCGTACTGAGAATAATTTTTATTTTGGATATATAATCCTTGTTTTGATTGTCTATTTTGAATCATGCTTTTTTACTATTAGCATTTGATCCTTCACTAGGGTTTTGAAGACGATGACACTGATGATGATAGAAGTGATGGTGGTGATGATACTGATGAGGATGGTGATAGAATTGACGATGATACCCATCCTAAAGGCCTTGCTGCAAAAAGTAAGCTAAATGATTACAAATCATGAGTTGTTTGCTGCTGTTATTGTCATCGTCTTTTATGTCATTAGAATATTCTTACCATTTGTTAATGTTCTTCAAAATTTTATGGTACAATATATTCAAGACCGACACCTATTTAAACCCTAAAACCTATTTCTAGTTGGTTCTTATTTTGCATTACATTTTTGTGATCTCCATTTACGTAATAGATTGAAAAGCAATATTTCTAAATTGCATAAATTTAGTTCTTGATATGTTATAAGGGATGAATCGAGATGATACGCTCTTTTAACATTTTGAATTTGTGCCATATGTAGGGATGAATGGACATGAATTTAATGAAATTAATTGTTCTTTGTTTCTAAATGGATATTTTTGATATTCCTTCATTCCAATCGCTGATTTTGTTCCATCCTGTAAGGTTTCTTTTCATGAGGGTTCCTTCTTGAAAGCTGCTTTGGTGGTTTGCTGAGTTTTTTTTTCCCTTTCCCCTTCTTCCTCTTAATAGTATATGTTGATATCTCGACATCTAACAATATAGCTGTTTTTTCATTTTGTTGTTTTAATGAATTTATTTTTGAAGTCCATGAGAATTGGTATCCAGTCTCTAAGCTCTTAGTTCTTTTCATCAATATTATGAAATAATGTATACATGACCTGAACACATTCATTTAGTTGTAAGACAGGCAAAGTATCTGAAGCAAAAGTTTGGTGGAGGTGATGATGAAATGGATGATCAAGAAGAAGAGGAGGAAGGAGAAAGAATGGCTTCATGGGGTAGAGGCAAAAGTATCTATTATGATGGCGATAATGTTGACTATGAGGTAAGGACTTGCTCTCTTTGAGCCACTTTTCCATCTACATTATCAAGAAACTTTGCGGTATTATTTTTTAAGTCTAATAAAGAAGCCAATTAATTTTCTTCTAATTGCAATTCAACCCATGACTAATTTGGTGCCAAAATCTACTAACTTACTTCCCATAGTAAATAAATCTTGATTTGGTTCAAAGAAAAACACTAATTATCTTTATCAAGTTCAATATCCAAACAACTAAATTATGCCCACAAAGTTTAATTTGGTGCGAAAAGTCTCAGCAATAGATAATAATTTTCTTTTAGCAAGTCAACCTTTACCAGTCAAATTAAAATAAGAAATAATTGCTGGTTTTCTTACACCAAATTAAAGTTGGCAGGTGAAATTGAGTGCAGGGAAAGCTTTTAGTGGGCTTTTATGATTTCCACCCTTTTTCTCAGTGCAACTAGTTTTATTACAAAATATTTACTCATTTATTTTTTTATTTTCAAAAGATTCAATCAAGTGATGAGGATCTTCCCAAGGAGGAGGAAGCTGAAGTGTTAAGGATCCAGAGGGAGAAAGCAAAATCTCTTTCAATGGAAGATTTTGGCTTAGCAAATCCTGAGCAGGACGACAGCGACACTGACATAGAAGATAAAACAACCCAGGTGATGAAAATTCCCTTTTTGTGCTAACAAGATGCAACAAATACGATTTTTTAGCTGAGGCATCTTTTTGAGGGTTAATAGTGATTGAAATTTTAAACATAAAAGAAGCGATCCAAGAATATGCTTTTGATGAAGTATAACTATTATAATTCTGAAATTGTTCCAACTAAAGGACAGAGATGCCTGTGTGGATCTTTAGTATTAGACTGGGTTAATGATGATCAGATTTTTGTTAACTAGGATGGTTTGCTTTTACAGAAGGACGTGAAAAAGCATAAGCGAAAAGGCGTATTTGAGTTGGGTGCTTTGGAAAGTGTTGAGGAGATAAAGAAAGATTTTAGTACCTTGTCAAAAGAGGAGCAAATGGATGTTGTATCCAGGTATAATTGTCTTTTTTTTTTTTTCATTCTATTTTCTGGTCAGTGAAGTAATCAATCTGCAACATTCGATTCGCTTCTATAAATGAAGAATTGTATATTCTCACCTTGAGTAGCTTCTTCAAAAGATGATTGATAAATATCCTTGATTTGGGGAACTTTTTCATCATAAAAAGCAGTGTTAAAGTGGTCTAGGCCTCTCTTCCTCCTGTCATGATTTGATGGTATGTTATGTTATACTTCCATGATAGAAGAGGTTCGTTATTGTCAGTTTTATCTCTTTTTCCTTCTTTTGCAGTTCTGCACCTGAACTTGTTGGCTTGCTTTCTGAATTGAATGAGGCATTTGAGCAGCTTAAAGAAGTTAAAGCTTTTTCGTGCAAGGTAATTTTTACTACTTATTCAAGTGGTTGTGCTTCCAAGAATTTCAATAAATGGCTATTGTCAATTGATGCTCTAGTTGCTGACATTTAGTATTCAGTGTTACGTTTGACGCTTGATGATAATAAGATGCTGGATGTTTTTTTTTTTTGCTCTATTTTATTTTATTTTAATTTTATGAGAAAGATGCCGGATATCTTGTGGTTAAGAACCATTGTTAGCTCTTGATTTCACCAGTTTGTACGTTATAACTGGCTATTTCACAGTTAATCTGCGTGCCTCTGATGGTCATTCAACCTGACAAATGACTGGAATGTGGAAGCTTACGTTGATAACATGATAATAGATACTGTAAACTGTACTACACGAACTGTGATGCCTCTGAAATAGAATATGTTTTTGATAACATATTAAGATGTGTTCTTGTATTGTCCTGATATTTGAAAGTGAGGATATCACTTGTATTTGTTAAAGTTAATAAGTGAAGTAATATTTGACAGCTTTCCTTCTTGAGTTTTGATGATCTAGGGATTATTGTTTGATACAATATAATAGTTTTGCTGCTTGACTTAATCATACTGTACAGCTGCTGGTTGCACAGTAGTCTAGTCAGCTTTTAGGGTATTTAGAAGCTAGTATAGCCTTATATTTTCTTCTTTTTTTTTTGAGAGAGAGAGATTATATTTTCAATTTTCATGCACTAACGGTGAGCATTACGGATGCCTAGATGCAGCTGTATTTTGTCCTTGTGAACTTTTATTTTTCAGTTTTACATGGAGGCAATCCAGAAGAGGCTTTCTTCTCTTGCAGTGATTTTTATTTCTTCATTTTACTTACCAGTGGGTGGTAGTTTCAATCTAATGAGTTCTATCAATGATGTCTACAGAAAGGGGAAGAAAGAGATGACGTAGACAAAAGTAAGAACCGCTATTTGGAGGTTAAACAAATCTTGCTGTTGGCATACTGTCAAGCAATTAGCTTTTATCTTCTTCTCAAAACTGAGGGACACCCTGTACGAGATCATCCAGTAATTGCCCGTCTGGTCGAGATGAAGAACATGATAGAGAAGGTTTCCTTTTTTCCCCACCTTACGCTACACATCCCACACCGCACCCACTATCTTCAAATTTTTTTCAACTTTTCCACTCATTATTTTTTTCTATTCAACCTTTTGTCAATATTTTGAACTAAATGAAGTCTCTTTTGGTTTTGTTTTTCTTTAGTATCCCTAAAGGCATGTGAATTTGCACAGAATCATCTTCCAAATTGGTATTTACGTGTGTACCACTGAAAACCTTGCTTATTCATGAACGGGACCTTGCCAGGCGTATTACGCAGAAATAATTTATTGCATATCTACCTTACAAGCAAAGAGATGCAATTTTCAAGGTCACGCACATAAGTAACAATTTAGCAGGGTATTTCTGCCTGATTCTGCAAATTGGCAGGGGAGTACATGGGTGCATATATGTAAAAACTCCTTAATAAATGATCTTGCTTTTCTAATCTTCATGTAGAATCGATGTAGGACATGTAGATTTGGGCTTCATCAACTTTTTAATACTTTCTTAACAGATGAAGCAGATCGATGCTAATATTCCATCAAAAGTGAAGAACATTGTCAATAATGGTATTGCGAATGGATTCAGTAATATGAGTGTTGGAGGCAAGTCCCTGTTGGATACTCAACCAGATGGAATAGCTGAAGCAAAACTGGTAATTGGCCTCTAGTTTCTTGTTAGTCGTTTGTGGTACCTTACAAATATAGAACTGCAAAGCCATCTTTTTGCCTATGTATTCTGATAAATTTAAATTTTCATAATGCCCGTCATTTTTTTTTTTTTTTTCAACATATATACATTTATACCAAGGATTTAAGTGCCGTGGCATGGGATCGTGCCGAAAACTTGCTAGCACGGTACGGCACGATGCGTGCCGGGCTGTGCCGATGAGTGCCGGTCACAAAAAATATATGTGTGCCGACACATAATGGCATGAAATATTTATTTTCTTTAGCAATAAATTTTTTTAATTGCTTATTATGTATCTTTATCAAATATTTTGAACTTTATTGAAAAAATTACTTAATAATTTAAAGAAAGAAGGGTTTTGAATTGTGCCATCGGCACGGTGGCTGTATCGTGCCGGTATCTTGTTGGCACGATACGACACGGTGGATACGGTCCGTGCCGATGGATACTTAAATCCTTAATTTATACTCACAAATATGACCCTCCTTAAAAGAGACTCGTTCTAATACAAGGCCAACTTCCTCTGTTAATTGGATGACTTCTGAACTAAAGTTTTCATAAGTACCTTCTCGACGGATATATATGAAATTTGGATTTTATTCTACTAAATATGCAAGTAAGATGATTTTGCAAGGGTATGTATGTAAAAAACCCACATCGTTATTTGCCAACTCTTATAGGTGACACTACAGGTGACAAGCGAATCCAAAAGGCAAGACTCCTCAAAGGATGATTTGTCCAAGGGTAATCATAGAAGAAGTGCCGATGAGAAGCCCAAGGTTGTGCATAGTCCATAAAGTTGCAAGAAAGCTTAAACTTGAATTATTTATATTACAATAATGTAATGTAATCAATGCTGATCAGTTTCTGGTGTAACAGGATGTTAAAATGAGCTTGCAGAGCTTGGAAATGTTGAAACTAAGAGCTAATCTGGAAGCAAAATTGAAGCAGAAGGGCTTATACAATAACATGAAGACAAATCTAGACAGGGCGGTTAAGCATTCTCAAAAACCAGTGAATAGGTGCTTTTCTTTGCTTATGCTAGAATTTATTTTGTTTTTCCCCTCTGAATGTAATATGGTGTACTTAAATTTAATGTTTTCTAATAAGATGTTGTACATTTACTAACAGAAATCTTGATACGCTGGATGATTTTGATGACGAGGTGAAGCAGAACAGAATAGGGCAACCAATTAAAGCCTCTAAGCTGGTTGCAACTAAAACAAGCAAACCTAAGGTACGGTAACCTTCAACTCAACATAATCATGGAACAGGTATTGAATCTTCAAGTATTTTTGATCCGCTTACCAACGATTTTAAAGTGCCGAATGGTATGGCCCAGATCATATTGTGCTGCTTGTCTATGGGCACGTGGCACTGGGGTATCGGGTTCCCCTCGTGCCTTGGTGTATGCCCAGTAGATTCTCCTTAACTTTTTTTTTTTGAAAATTTGAAGATTAACTACCAACATTGGAAGGAATTTATTGGTAGATCTGGTATATCTACTTATTAGTTGCTATTTCTATGATGTTATAGTTGATTTATGTGTTTTTAGATGTTTACAGTCATAATACAATTAATCTGTCGATAAGTTTATTAAAACTAATGAAATAATTGAATATATTAAGAACTTTACCCCACCTCTACTTGATTCCAAACTAATATATCATTCAAGTGTACCCTACTTGGTTGAAGACTGAATCTATTCTGCTTTATTAAATAATGTCTCCATTTTCTAATTTTGATTTTGGATTATGTGCAAGTTGGTTCTTGTTTGTATTCTCTTGCTGCCACTCATAACAGTTGTTACTGAGACTTGCATTTTCTTCTCCGTCTGTTTGGTGTTCTTTAAGCTTGCTTCTGGAGATGATGACTTACCCAAGCGAGATGATATTGGTGAAAGGAGGAGGAAACACGAGCTTCGTGTTCTTGCAAGAACGGGTACAAAGTCTTTTGATGATGACGTTGATGATGAGGATGTGGCAGATGAAGATGGAACGTTTAAAAGAAAGCATGTGGACACTGGTGCCAAAGCGGAAGAAGATGAAACAGCAGAGTCAGAAGATGAGTTCTACAAGGAGGTCAAGCGACAGCGGATTGAAAAGCTTGCGGCTAAAGAACAATTATATGCAAAGTACGTTTCATTGAAAAGTCGAGGCTAAAATATATATAACTTCACTAGACCTACAGTAGATTAACAAAATGCCGGCACTTTATGCCCTTTTTCAAGGGGTAAAGTGTCAACATTTTACGAACCTAGGATGTTATTAATTGGTTTGCCCAAATCACAATACATCTCAGGGATCATCTGCAAACTGACTGATATTTTAGTCCGAGTCCTGTGACATTATGAGATTCCATATTTACGTCACTTCTAATTTGGTGCGTTGTGTTATACGACAGAACACCTATCATCCTATCATCGGTGAAAGATGAAGCTGACGGTAAAAGGCATATCACATATCAGGTTGGCCCTATTCTTTGCAGAAAAATCCAATAATAACAAATTATTTTTGGTTCTCTGAAAATATTATGTGTTGTTTGCAGATCGAGAAAAATCGTGGATTAACTCGTCCGAGGAAGAAGCTTGTGAAAAACCCGCGGAAAAAATACAAGGTAAATTTTACTCGGGCGTTTTATATGGAAACCAATTCAGTAGTCGATTTCTGTGTTGTGAACTTGATTTATTCATTGTCATTTTTCAGATTAAGCACCAAAAGGCGGTTATTCGACGGAAAGGACAAGTACGCGATATCAGGAGGCCTTCGGGTCCATACGGTGGTGAATCATCTGGAATCAACACGGGCGTCAGCCGTAGTATTAGATTCAAAAGTTGATGATTGCGTCCATCGTCGTTGTAATATTGCAGTGTAATTTACAGCATGGTCATGTATCCCTGCGATATGGTGTACATATGTCCATTGCACTCTCGGGCAAAGTAAAGATTTTGAGGGTTTCAATAATTTTGGTGATGTAACTCCCAACTGTTTAGATTCTAAGTGGCATGATTGGTGTACTTGACACATTTGTTAATTAAATTAGCTGTTTAATACTGACAAATTGGCATATGAGATGAGATTTTCTTTCAAATAAAAGAATGTATTAAATGAATGCATTTGAAAGGTCAATAATTTGAAAGTTCAATAACGGTAACTGGGATGTGAGGGTTGTGCGAATAATGGTGATGAGAAATGTTTTAATTATTTTTCCTTTTGGTTATTAATTTTTTTAATTAATACCAAAAATGTAAAATAAAATTTGAAATTCTTAAAAGTAAGTGGGTGTGTGAATAAAATATACAGTGTGTGTATATATATACACCCAGGATGGGGTGGGGTGTAAGATGTACATCCCTTATGGGGTGTACACTTGTACATCCCTTATGGAGTGTACACCTAGCATCCCCCATATATATATATATATAGTGTGGAGCTACTAAACTCTTATAAGTATAAACCCCTTTGTACTCATAATTTTTTCGCCTTTGGATGAAGGGATGTGCGGTTAGGATGATAGTTGTCTTAAGGTTTAGTGGGTTGTTGGTGAAATAGTATAAATTTTAGGAGACTACTATAATTCTAACCACACATTCTTTCATCCAAGGAC
Source organism: Tillandsia leiboldiana (assembly GCA_029204045.2). Taxonomy (NCBI): domain Eukaryota; kingdom Viridiplantae; phylum Streptophyta; class Magnoliopsida; order Poales; family Bromeliaceae; genus Tillandsia; species Tillandsia leiboldiana. The sequence goes on from CM055078.1 coordinate 1,843,087, forward strand.
CGAAAACTTATAAGTACGAAATATAGTAACCGGACTATATATATATATATATATATATATATATATATATATATATAATTATAATTATAAATTTTTTATTATTTTTTATTATTTTTGAAATAACTACCAAACATATTTTTAACTATTCTTAAAAAATAAATTTTTTTTTTAGCTAAACACAATTTTAAACTTATTCTTTTATATTCTAATTATCTCCAAAATAATAATAAAATTATTCCTAAAAATATTAACCCCGAACCATACATAGTCTTAGAGGGCAGACAGTTGTTCAAGGTGGGCAGAAGAGTCCTGGGCTGGGCTTAGTTCCATTGGTTGTAGGTGCTTCTAGCATAGTTTAATAGATATATATATATATATATATATATATATATATATATATATATATATATATATATATACACACTTTATAATTCTGTAAGCCACCTACCTACTTGTATTGTTGGTAGTGGTTAATTAATATGCAGGCACAAAAATTATAACTAGGATTTAGTTTTTTTTTTTTTTTTTAAAAAAACATTACTAGTAAAGAAAATATGATCCACAAAACAAAAAAGCTATAGTTATAAATTAAATTTACACCCTATATTAGAGTGTGTATGAATAGCATTGTTCCATGTATAAATTTTACATCTCATGATCATTATTGCACTCATGTTTTGTCAATTCTTTTTTAATAATATGAAAAATTCAAGAGAGTTTGTGAAACTTAGCACAAGGGCATTTTTTGAAACCTAAAAAAATATTATATGAAGTTATTCGAGCTTACCCAACACATTGCATATCAACCAACTTTGGAGGGCACAAATTAAGCATCTTTCAATATAAGTATCATGCATAGTGTGTGTACTATTGATATATATTGGATCTTACTGGGCTATTATTATTATTATTATTATTATTATTTTTTTTTTTTTTGAGAGAAAGGTAGTGAACAACTCAGTTTACTATTGATTTATTTTCATTGGCACTGATGAATATAATTTAAATACTTTAAATTATTTAAAAATTAAAATATATATATATTTTTTATATTATTTTTTTTGTCTATTAAGCGAATAAAAATAAATAGCTGAAAATAAATATCTTTATAAAAATGATGAGATAATTTTTATATAGAAGATATAGAGTCTAGATTTTATTTTAAATAGTTTAAAAAATTTTCGAATAAAAATTCAATTGATTTGAATTTCTCTATTTCATTAAATGAGCAAATACATTGTATTAATTATTAAAATTATAATTTTTATAGCATTTTGATTGTTCAAGCTAAAAAAGTATGAAATTTTAATTTTTAAATGAAAAATATTTTCTGTACACTCCAAAAGGGGTGCACATCTTACACATACCCGATCCATCTAAGGGTGGGATGAATTCCACCCATCACTTCGAAGTGATGGGTAAAGAAGTCCCCACCCTTGGATGAGTCGGGGTGTAAGATGTACATCCATAAATAGATGTAGGATATGGATGTAGGATGTAAAGGTAGCATTGCCAAATAGTTTAATTAGTCTAAATCATATTCAATCATAACTATTTTTTTTTTTTTTAGAAAAAAATAGTTTGCTATCCACTTCATTCATTAGATTGAACTAAGCAACGAAAGTGAGACAGTTTGGTCTCAAAAAAAAAAAAAAAAGGTTTGGGATTAGTACATTGTAAGGTGTAAATCCTGGAGGGGTGCGTTTTCAGAATAACGATCGCACCCACTAACTCGTCCTCCGTTTGTCTCCCATTGCATAACGAGACTTTTGACCCAACTGACTACATGTAGAGGATTAGAATTTGTCTGGTGGAAAATCACTTTGTTTCTAACTGTCCAAATCCCCCACCATATGGCTGCCAGAGCAGATAGATTTTTTTTTTTTGTATGCCTGAGCCCACCACATGCTGTCCACTTTTTCCAACCCCGCCGATATCGTGTCCGAGTTCTTCATAGCTCAAACCCTTTGACGTCATCCATATCACATACCACGTGTAAACGAACTCTGAAAAAAGGTGTGGTCCACAATTTCAGGCTCCGTACCACACAGCATGCACTAGATGCGCCCCATCCATCCCCTTTTAACGAGGTTGTCAGCTGTGAAAAGCCGCGTGTTAAGGACAAGCCACACAAAAATATGAACTTTAGTCGGTATACGTAAATTCAAGATTTTTGTAGTGCAGTTGTCCCTTAGACCCCCATTATTAAGCACTCATGAGTAAGTAGATTTTATTGTGAAAACTCCCTCGATTTTTATCTGCTACCCCATCTATTAGTTCAGAAGTCGTCGTGAAGGTGTCTGAGATATTTATTCTTTTCAAAAATACGAATTAGGTGTGAGAGATCAACTTGTGTAGAACCGGTGTCAGTCTATTAGCCAGGACCTTAGAGATTATTTTCTGTACCCCGTTCCAGAAGGCTTATCGGTTGAAAGTCATTAGCTTTCAAGGGTCCATCTTTTTTGGAAATGAGGCACAAATAGGTGTAATTGATGGGGCTAGAAAAGCATAGGCTTTCGTGAAGCTCCTGAAAAATCCACCATATATCATCTTTAATTATGTCCCAAAAAGTTTGGTAAAAATTTAGCGAAAACCCATCAGGACTCGGTGTTTTGTCCATTCCAAGCTGGAAAGTCGCAGCCCTGATCTCCTCCAAGGAGAAGGGAATAGTTAGGCACGATTGATCCGTCTTTTACAGGCGTTGCGTGCAGAAAAGATCACGTCAGTCCCCAAGATTATTCGTCCTAGTATTCGATGGGGAGAAGAGCCTTTTAAATTTTTGGAAGAAGTACGCCTTCTTTTCTTTCGCCAGTCGATAAGTTCGTCCATTGACCTCAATTGTACCGATCTCGTTAGATCGTCTCCTCCTATTTGCATGCGTATGGAAGAACTTAGTGTTACTATCAATCTCTTTCAGCCATTGTTGCTTAGCTCGAGTTTTCCAGAAAAGCTCCTCATCATCCAACACCCTACTGAGTTTAGCTCTCTAATTTTCCCTTTTACTAAAAAGTTCTGGTGTAAACTCCTGGCGCTGCTCCATTTTATCTAAATTCTAGATTTCTGTCAAAAACCTCGACTTAGCTACCCTAATACTATAGAAATGTGAAGCTCACCACTTTTGAATCATGTTGCAGCAATGTCTCAGCTTTTCCGTGAAAGTTAGGACCTCCGAACTTCTATTCTTAACCTCTTTCTACTAAGCAATGATGTTTAACATAAAATCCTCGCGCTTAAGCCACACCTTTTCGAGTCTAAAAATCTTATCCTTAATCGTCTGCTTATCACCTGTAGACATCAAGATGGGGCAATGATCCGGCGTTACTCTTGGTAAAGCCTCGATCTTAGTCATCGGGAATGCCGAGTCCCACTCAGTCAATATGAGGAAAGGATCGAGCCGCTAAGGTAAGGGTTTGTTGCATACTTGACGAAGTATATATACCGCAAATTCTTCATAGATAGGTCGATAAGTGCTAGATCATATATCATATCATTAAACATGCGGGTCGCTCTATCACTCCACTTCCTCTCTAAACGTTCCTCCTAAGATCTAGTAAAGTTGAAATCTCCGCAAACTACCCAGTTGCCCCCGCAGCTATTTTTCAGTTGTGCTAACTCTAAGCAAAAAAGGTCTTTACCTTCCCAAATGAGCGGACCATAGACGTTAGTGACGAATATGCTCTTCCCGCTAGTGAGATGGCACAATTTAAGTGTTAGCGAAAAATTGCAAACTAAGACTTCACTACGCTCAAAAATCTTGGAGCTCTAGCACATGATTAGACCCCTAGAAGTTTTAATAGCCTCAGTAACTTGTCGTTTGTCCAGGTAAGGCCCCGCAAAACTCCTAAGAAAAGAAATGAAAATATTCTAGACCTTTGTTTCTTGAAGACAAACCATTACGATATGAATATTCGAAAGTACAACGCGAACAACATTGCGCTTCGAAGGATTGTTGAGCCCTTGACATTCCAAATGCAGACTCTAAACATAGAAAAAAAAAGCACCTTAACACAAGAAATCCCCTAAACACACACCACCCAAAGCACGGTCCTAAAATATTATTAATTAATATATTATATATTAATTAATTATATAAATAAGTAACCACTTGATTTATTACTTTAATAAATATTTAATCAACTATTTAAGTAATTAATTTATTATTTATAATTAATTAGCTAATTAAAAAATTAATTATTTAGTGTGTTTATACAATAACTAATATGTATATTAGTTAACTAACTAATATTTTGACTAATCTAATTATTATTTTTATCTAATTATCTAACTATAAAATAATTAACTAATTTATTTATTAATTTATATTCATTAAATTATTAATGATTAATTAATTTATTAATTAACCGTACTTATTGTTAATTAATCAATGTTAATTAACATTTTTGTTTACAGTAGTATTCATAATTAATTAATTAATTAATTTAATTATTATTTAATTAATAATTTTATATTAATTAATTAAATAAAATATTATTATTTTAAAATTATAATTAATTTTATTCTCATAATTTTAATCTAACTTTTTTTTTTCAAAAATAATCTAAATTTTATCCAAACATAAAATTAACTTTATTCTTACTTATTCTAAAAATTATACATATATTAAAAATAAAAATAAAAAATAAAAAATAAAATTTTTTTACTGTCCTATTTCGTCCACACCTCCAATAACATCTCCTTTTTAACTAAAGTAATATTATAATTGTACGCTTCTTAGGAAAAAAAAAAATATATTACACATTTCATCTATTCAAAAATAAAATAATTTTTAATAATTACCTTATAAATTATGAAATAATCTTGCATCATATTCATCCATAAGTGGAAGGTGTGGATGTATATAATTTTTTAATTAAACCTCCACCAAGCCCACTTTATTGCACCTACCCGCCATAATGCACCTATCCATCTCATCATGCTTTAAGTAACTTCTCATCACATCCACCAATTGAATAGGTGAAAGGCGTCCACGTATATTTTCTTTAAAAGGAAAAAGCTAACTATACATTTCAAAAAGGTAAAAAGCTAACTATACATTCTAAAAATGATATATATTTTACATTTTATTTATTTAAGGATGAGATAAATTTTATCCATCACTTAATGTGATGGATAAAAAAAATTTTAAAAGGAGAAAGCTAACTATACATCCCAAAAAAGTATATATTTTACACTCCATCTATTTAAGAATGGAATAAATTTTAGGAAAATGCTACTTGTACACCCCATTTGGGGGTGTACATCGCACACCCCACCCATCCAATAGATGGGGTGTGGTGAGGGGTCACTTCACAATTTGTGAAGTGACCCCCCACCCTTAGATGGGTGGGTGTAAGATGTACACCCCCTTTGGGGGTGTACATGTAATGTTGCTCTAAATTTTATCCATCACTTAATATAAAAAAATCTATCATCTTTAAATAAGTAGATATATAAGATATACATCTATGGATGTACAAATAGTATTTTTTTTTTAATTAAACCTCCACCGAGCCCGCACATGCTCTAACACTTTATTGCGCCTACCCGCCATAAATGCACCTATCCATCTCATGATGCTTCAAGTCCCAATTTAGAAGCAGGGAAGATATGCCTTGAATAACCCACAAAGCTGATTTTTTTTTTTTAAATAATCCTAAAAAAAATTATAATTTATAAAATAATTCTTTCAATTTTTTTTTATAAAATTAATTTTTTTTTATCACGTCGACGTCACAGAGGACCGACAGACTGAAGGCGGTAAATTATTCACCGCCTCACCGCCTTCTGAAAGATGGTGAATGATTCACCGCCGCCTTCACAATAACCTCGTGAAGGCGGTGAATGATTCACCGCATTCAAGTCTATACCGAAGGTGATGAACCATTCACCGCCTTCAGTGCTTTTCACTGAAAATTTGCTAAGTGTTAAAAAGAGGGTGAATCGTTCACCGCCTTTAAGCCAATAAAGAAGACGGTGAACGATTCACCGCCTTTAAGCCAATGAAGAAGACGGTGAAAAAGGCGATGAATCGTTCACCATCTTCTTCATTGGCTTAAAGGTTGTGAATCATTCACCGTCTTCTTCATAGGCTTAAAGGTGATAAACGATTCACCACCTTCTTCATGATACATTAAAGGCAGTGAATGGATCACCGCCTTTAACCAAAATACTCAGCAACAAAATTTTTCTAAGTCTAAAAAATTAGATTTTGTACAAGAAGGTTCACAATAATGAAATTTTAAACAAAAAACTCAACCACAATAACACTTAACCACAACAATCAAAATTTAAATATAAAACTTATCCACATTAAGAAATTACTCATGAGTAATAAAGAAAGATCAACATCACAAAACAAACTCAATATATGAATAGTAACATGAATTTCTAAAACTCAATATTGAGCTCGTCCTCGCCCTCGACGTCCTCAACCACGCCCTCGCTCACGCCTACGCCCACGCCCACGAGGAACATCAAGCTCATGAATAATCGGCATATCATCATGAGGGTCGACAACTGCCAACTGATTAAGTTCCTCGATAATAGCGCTCTCATCATGCTCAGGAATCTCCTGAATCTCCTGTGGCGATAATGCCGAGGGACAACTACATGAATATGTCGAAACAAAAGAAGTCCGTGATACTGGTGGCAGGAGCGACTCTGAAGTGGAAGCAAATGTCGTAGGTGCCTGAATGGAAGGAGATGAAGATCGTGGCACCTGAAGGGGCCTAAATAGTTAGTTAATTTGTTAAAAATAAACTGCACATTTGTTAGGAAGTAGATGTTCATAGGAAGTAGATAACATGCACATTTGTTAGAAATAAAATTCCAACATTATCACCTCCACATTCCATTAATTAAAAATATAATTTAATTTGTCATCATCTCCAATTATAAAGTTCTAGTTGTAGATGAAATATTCTTGGTTTTAGACGGGAGGTCGTGTATTGTCCACGTGAGGTCGTGGATTGCGTGCGTGTGGTCATAGGTGGTACACATGTGGCCGTAGGTGGCACACTACTAACCGAGTAAGGAATAATAGTCTCAATAGGCTAATACCCACTTTCTCTACAGTATATATAATGATTAACTCTTACAAAAAAAGATAACAAAAAAGTAAAATATTCACCAATTTATTAAAATTTTACTAATCTTGTCATTCTCATACCACTATCGCTACTAATATTTTGATCACTCATTACATTGACGGATAAACCCACATCAATATAATTGTGAAATATTCTCGTGTAATAATCTTACGATTCAAAATTCTCCGACGGATGTAGATATTTCTCAATGTATACCATCACACAACCATAATGTTCAAATAATCCAATCATTCCCTCCAATAATTTATCATCTACTATTTCGTGAGTTATATATTCATTACCGACCGTGGGGCAACGAATAATGAATTTTAGACAAAATTCTTCTTTTGTACAATTTGCTAAACGATACATTCTCATCTTGAAATTATTATATGTAGAATCGGAACATATCGCTATTAATTTTTTTCGACCGCCAACATATTTTGGACCATTCTCATCCATAACTAAATGTTCATCCTAATGAACATTTAGTGACATGCGACGATTAGCCATTTTAACTACAAAAAAAAATTTGTAAATAAATTTTTTATACTACAATTAATATTGTAAAATCTGAAAAGACCATGCGGAAGAAAATGATTTACTCCAATGTCTCGCAAATCTGCGAACCGAAATATCAATTCGTGACGGTTCCATCTTCGCTCTCATATATACAATTGTCATGTGCTCTCAATTTGTGAAATTTGTGAAATTTGTGAACACTCTCGGTGTTGGGAAATTCGGTACTCGCCCCGGTACCAAATTCTGTGAATCCGCAACCCGCTCCGGTACTGCAATACACGCCAGTACCGCCTAGTGTTGGGATTCCGCAGCAGAAACGTTAAATCGATTTTTTTTACCAAAAACCCGTACTCTCAACAAAACTGGAACCAATGCAACCACAAAGAGAAGAAAACCAAAATAAAAAATATGCGGGTTAAATAAAATTTATAAACCAAGAGAATAATTACACCGACTCCTCTTCTGCAATAGAGCAGCTTCAACCCGAGCCATCTTCCTGAATCTCTCTCACTTTTCTCTCGTCTTCTATAAACCTAGAAGATTATGAGTGTGGCTAAATTCTAGCCCCCACCACCTCCATAGGTGTTATCATCACCGTGGGTATGGATACCACTATATGAGTGTGGCTAAATTCTAACCCCCACCACCTCCATGGGTAGTACCACCACCGGAGGTATATCCACCTTAACACCACCTTAAAATAATAGCACATATACTATATTTATAGCTTACGTCAAAAGCTATTCAAATTCTAGTATAAATAAATTTTATTCTAATTAATATTTAAATCTTAACAAACTTATCTCTTTAAGATTTAAATATTAATTTTAATCCAATTAGGATTCAACTATAAATCTAATCAAATCCTAACAATCTCCACCTTGATTTGATTTGTAATCTTCAATTGCTACGCTGAGCTCTCTGCCGCTCCACCTTGAGCGACTGCTTCTCTGTACGATCCGATCTCGCTTTTGGACTCTCTTAGCTCCACCTGAAGCCGAAAAATCACATACCTTCGAGTCCAACACACATAGCGAGATCAAATTATGATCGCCTCCCATGATGATCGGTAATCCAGTATTCTGATGTTGATATCTCCTGAGGATCGACAACCTTTAGCTCTGATACCAATTGTTGGGAAATCCGGTACTCGCCCCGGTACTAGATTCTGTGAATCCGCAATCCGCTCCGGTACCGGCGCTTAGTGTTGGGATTCCGCAGCGGAAACGTTAAATCAGGTTTTTTTTACCAAAAATCCGGCCTCTCAACAAAACTGAAACCAATACAACCACAAAGAGAAGAAAACCAAAACAGAAAATATGCGGGTGAAATAACATTTATTAACCAAGAGAAGAATTACACCGACTCCTCTTCTGCAATAGAGTAGCTTCAACCCGAGCCACCTTCCTGAATCTCTCTCACCCTTCTCTCGTCTTCTATAAACCTAGAAATTATGGGTGTGGCTAAATTCTAGCCCCCACCACCTCCATAAGTGTTGCCACCACCGTGGGTGTGGATACCACTATATGGGTGTGGCTAAATTCTAGCCCCCACCACCTCCATGGGTAGTACCACCACCGGGGGTATATCCACCTTAACACCACCTTAAAATAATAGCACATATGCTATATTTATAGCTTACATCAAAAGCTATCCAAATTCTAATCTAAATAGATTTTATTCTAATTAATATATAAATTTTAACAAACTTATCTCTTTAAGATTTAAATATTAATCTTAATCCAACTAGGATTCAACTACAAATCTAATCAAATCCTAACACTCGGTTTGTGAAATTAAGTAAAATTCCAACATTACAATATCGGTTTGTGAAATTTGTGAAATTTGAGAACACTCTGAGAAGATATATACATGTATGTGCGAGGGCGACGGCGAGGAGGGATGACGGGACAGCGATAGCAATGGCGAACGGCGGAAGTGAAAAGTCTCTCTCTCACTCGAGAGGAAGAGTGAGAGAGAGATAGAGAGAGATCTCTCAGTGTGTGTGAGAGAGAGAGGAATAGATCTCTCTCACTGTGAGAGAGAGATAATGAAAGAAAGAGAGGGACGGTGAGAGGAAGAGAGAGAGAGAGACAGTGAGAGAGTGAGGAGAGTGGGGACGGCGGCGTCGGGCTCCGACTCTGGCGATGGCGACGACGGGCTTCGGCGACGGCAACGACAACGATGGAGAGAGTGGGGAGAGGGGGAGAGTGAGCATTGTGTGAGGGGAGAGGGAGCACCGTGAAGGGAAAGGGATGGCACTGTGCCGGCGCGAGGGGTTAATGGTGAAGAAGTCGGTGAATGATTCACCGCCTTTAGTGTTTATGTCAAGCCCCGGAGTCGAAATTGCGACCCGGACCCACCAACAGATCCACCGCCCATACGGGAAGCCACGTATAGACGAAGCGACTAACCTGCAAAAGATAAAGCTAACCACTAAACAGATATCAGAGCAGAAGAGTAAAGTAAAAAAAAAATAGTAAATACAACTCCAAATAGTACATGTCAGGTTCTCACAATACATAAGTCTCTCCAAATAAAACTCTCAAATAAAAAGTACAAGATACCTCCAAACCACTGACAGTACAAAAGCATAACAAAAAAGGGGGTACATCTATATTCTCGCTTGAGACGGGTAAGGATCTAACTCGCGACTCCCTTATCTCGGTCGGATGGATCAGCAACTGGAACAGCAGGAACTGGAGAAGAGGTCCCTGGAAGAAGTCACCAACAGCGGGTGTGAAAACTACACCGTCACGTAGTTCTCAGCGGGTACCGCCACCAAGCCCGACGGTCTGCCCACTAAGTCTACTAGAGGCATAAAGTAACAAATGCAGTACTATAAAGGAAAGGCTGGAAATAACTCTACAGCTACTATGCCTCTATCTAAATGCTCAAGGGTGATACAGATGGAACATGATCCATCTACTATCTCTCGATAAAATAATCACCCAATCTACACTGACTGCCACATAGGGTCCAGTCAAACCTGCGCCCACCTACTGCCATTACATCCACGGAGGACTGAACTTACGTAGGGTGTCTGTGACTGCCAAAACTGGCCGAGCCAGAAGGACAGCGTCGACAAGTCGCGATAGCAAAGTAATAGGCCCAGCTCCAAAGCGGCACTCGAGGGGCGCGACCCCACAGAGAAAAGTATCCGTGCATCTCTGTCGAGCTCAATATGACTCATGCAGGCTATAATCCAAATCTACGATCAACAAGATCGATAGTACCCATATCACATCTCTAACTCACGGGCTGGAAACACTCGACAGCCAAGACAGCCGTCAACCTAACGACTCCCCAAATAAGACATCAACTCAACATGCAAACTCACTAACTGGGTACACTCCACAGTCGACAACAATGAAGGGCCCAAAAACCCCGAAAGACTAGAACCTACAACCCAATCAAACAAGAACAGGCTCTAGGCATAGCCTCTCGTTATTCTCGACCCAAAGAAAAAGACAACCCTTAGAATCCAGATCACTCGAACTCTCTCGGGTAAAGAAGTTTACAGGAAAAGGTGATATTTATTACCGAAAACTATTTTCACTCGAACCCACACGGGGTGAGGACTAAAAGTAGTTTTTTTTTTTTGTAAAACCATCTTGATTTAAGGAAACCAATTTTAATGAATTTTAGCTATGTTAGGAAAATCAGTTAAAAAATAAGTTTTATTTCCAAACCCCGAAGGGCTAATGCTTTCGCCCAATCAGACAAGAACAGACTCCGTCGACCCTTCGACATTTGGAAGGAAAATATTGGTTTACTAAAATCATGTGTGTCCAAAAAGATTCTGGATTCAAGGTCCTGCTATCACTGGTACACCACTGCCACGAACACAGTGGCGACAAATAAATCGGAGAACTCGACAACTCAGGACCACCGTTTACCCAAACGGCCTCCGCCACTGGTACAAGACTAGCTACATCTACCAGACTCCACTCGGCCCCCAAACACGAGTGTAACATGCATCCTACACTAAGAGAAATCTCGACCACTCGACCCACTACCTGGGCGAGGAAACACTATGTCCAGGGATAGAATGTAAAGTGTGGATGTCTAAAGCATAAATAAATCTAGCCCAAGTGAGGGTTCTCTACTGGTCTGGTTTACACATGCAAACATATGGCAGGGTGCTAGATCAAAGTTTCAATAATAGCATTTAATTCGACTTAACATAATTAGGGAATATCAATAAACAAGATCTTAACCTCAATCAACATGAATATTATCTCATCTAATACTCTGACAGCATGCATGCTCACTATCATATAGAATTAGAGAACCGTCCATCGATTTTGGAGACGAAGCAACTCACATGAAAGTGCATGTCGATCCAAGGTCCAAAATGAACATGGATAATCCTCAGGTTCCCACGATTCCAACGCACCAAAAATCACTCACAGAGACCTCCCGGCCACCGAGGTATGAGCCAAACACTACGGTAAGTCCAAAATTAGTAAAACGACATCGTTGTCGCTCATCTGTCAGCGAAACAGTGAAATTTCACCTGCAAAATGACCTTCAAAAATTCCAATAAAAATATGGCTGCGATCCTCGTGAAGTGTAGATGTCGATCGAGTCGTCACGGGCTGAAATCTGACAACCGAGCACCAAGATATAAATCAAACAAGCTCCATTGTCCAGAAAAGCCATCAGCAGGAAAGGGGTTCAAAGATGCTCCGCAAACCCCAAGAAAAATCCAAAATCGAGAGGAACGGTATGTACCAAGATCGAAGGTCTACCTCTTGCGGAATCGATGCCGCAAAAATCGGCCAAAAACTCTCTCCCGTCAGCCCAGGGGAGCTCGCGAAAGAAGCGTTGACGGAGAAGATCAATATCGAAGACACGTCGAAGCTCGCAATGTCGAGGAGAAAGCTCATGAAACGCATTCCAAAAATTTCCGAAATGCCGAAAATCGAAGAAAACCCGAAGATGAACCTCCCTGTCGAAGATGGGCTCAAGAAAGCTCGGAAAAAGCCCTCAAAAGAGGACACAAATGGGCTATTTATAGCCCAAGCCCACAAAAAAGGAAATCCGGATTCGGGCGCAGGATTTGGGCGCCCGAATCCGGCCCGGCCCAACACTGTGCGCGCCCAGATTCACCCAGCCGCGACACGTGTCCACGCCCGCACCCCGTGCGCCTCGCGCACGCGTGCCCGCCAATCACGGCGCGTCGCGTGGCAGCGGGGTTTATGGCGGGGTGCATGGGCCGCGGTCCACGCTGGGAAAGCCGGGTCCGTGCGCCCGCCAACGGACGGGCGCCACACGTCCTGCGCGGTCCACCATGTGCCGCACCCGGCGTGATTGGCGCCTCGATTCCCGCGCCACCGCCCAACGAATGGGAGCCCGCCACGTGTTCAAGCGCCCCGCTCGCTGGTCCCGGTGCACGCGGAAGTCCCGTGGACCGGCCGGCCTGCGCCTGCCCGCGCCGCTGTGCTCCGTCGCCTGCCCGTCGCCGCTAGCGCTGCCCCGGCCGCCGGAACAGTATTCTTGCCTCGAAATTCGTGTTTGGGCATTCAGGCTCAAAAAAATATAAGTAAATAGTCGATTTTCATCGTTTTCGCTCCTGAGTCCAAATTAGATATCTGTTTTGCCAAATTCCACTTCTAAAATTTTTCGAAGGCATCCAGATAAGTAATTTTACTTCAAATTTTACGCTGGGTACAATCCTGAGGTCCGATTTGCGCGTAACTATCTCCATCACACATCATAGGCCCCTAGAAGCCACAATTCATTCCGTAAGAACTTCGTGGAGATCCGGGTCATCACAGTTTATGCTGAAGGCGGTTCACTGTCTTCTTCATTGTATTAAAGGCGGTGAACAATTCACCGTCTTTAGTGTTTCTGTTAAAAATAGTTAATCGTTTATCATATTCTTTATTGACTTAAAGGCGGTGAACGATTTATCGCCTTTAAGTCAATAAAACCACTTACCAATTTTTTTTTTGAAATTGGCTAAATGGTTTGGTTTGGAATGTGTTGAAGACAATGAATTGTTCATCGCGAGTCTTCTTCATTGGCTTAAAGACGGTGAACGATTAACCGCCTTTCTGACACTTAGCCAATTTTCAAAGAAATTGGTTAAGTGCTAGGGAAGATTGAAGGCGGTGAATGGTGTACCGCCTTCAGTATAGAAATTGATTCACCGCCTACAGTATAAATTTGAAGGCGATGAATCATTTATCGCCTTCACAGGATTATTGTGAAGTCGGTGAATAATTTATCGTCTTTTAGAAGGCGGTGAACGATTCACCGCCTTCAGGTAGGGGTGACAATCCAGCTCGCTGTTCGCGAGCCAGCTCGTGTTCGGCTCGAAATGAGCTCGAGATCGAATCGCTCGTTTAGTAAACGAGCCGAACACGAGCCGAATTTTTCAGCTCGTTTAATAAACGAGCCGAACACGAGCTGGGGTCAGCTCGCTCGTGTTCGGCTCGATAACAGCTCGAATATATATATATATATATATATATATATATATATATATATATATATATATATATATATATATATATATATAAACTTTAGATTTTAGACTATCAATTTTTTATGAATTTTAATTATTAGATTAAAGTTTTAATTTTTTAATTTTCTTTCAACTTTTCACCTAATAGTAGGAATGAAAATTAAACTTGTTGTTCGCGAGCCAGCTCGTGTTCGGCTCGTTAATAAACGAGCCGAACATGAGCCGAATTTTTCAGCTCGATATTTAAACGAGCCAGCTCGTGTTCGGCTCGTTTATTAAACGAGCCGAACACGAGCCGACCCCAGCTCGCTCGTGTTCGGCTCGTTGACACCCCTATCTTCAGGCTGTCAATCCGTCGTGGCGCCGCAAAAAAAAAAAATAATTTTATAAATTTTTTTTTTAAAAAGATCATTTTGCAAATTATAATTTTTGTTAGAGTCATTTTTTTTAAAAAGCCCGCCTCCGTTTGCTCAGATCCAAATCGGTGCAAATTTGAACCCACAACACTCTTCTTTTTCTAAATCACCCTCGCCCTTTCCTCGAGAGTTGTAGAAATTTTGCAATACAGTGAATTATTTACCACCCATCATATATAGTAGTCCACGATTACGTACAACAAAAGTAAAAAAACAAAATCGAAAAAGTACACGAGAAAATAAGCAAAGCAGCAAACACCAAGCGTTATTAAAGAACACAGCTACCCCACCCCCACAAAAAGAAAGAAAAGAAAAACCCACGTACGTACTAGTTAGTACATGAATCCATCTCTCCTTCATTCATGCATTTGAGATGATCTCCACGAGGGACGTAAAGTCTCCAGCAGCTTTGCCGTCCGGAGAAGCTGCTTCTACAACAGCAGCTTTTAGAGCACCAACTGACTCTCTCAATTGCTTTCCTTTTGGGGTTCTGAAAACAGCTTCCAAGCAGTTGAGCATGCTCTTCTTTGTGATGACTCCCTTCTCTACTCGCACTCCGATCTTCCACACGTCCTCCGCCATCCTCGCGTTGATGTGGTTGTCGGCCCACAGCGGCCGGCATATCACGGGCACCCCGCCCAGGATGCTCTCGCACAGCGAGTTGTATCCGCAGTGCGTCACGTGCGCGCCGACAGCTCCGTGCGCCAGGATCTCGCGCTGCGGCGCCCACGCCACCAGCTTGCCGGCAGTCGTCCTCTCCGCGAACCCGCGCGGGAGATGTTCTGCGAACTCACCCTTTATAGACCAGACGAACGGAACGCCGCTCGCTTCGAGCGCCTCCGCCAACGCCGCCAACTCCTCGGGAGGGAGCGCGCCAATTGTGCCGAAGCAGACGTACGCGACGGACGCAGCCGCTTGCTTATCGAGCCACGACAAGCAGCCGGTGGCGTCGTCGTCCTCCGAAGAAGGCGGCAGCGGCAGCGGCGGCGATAAAGTCAGGAAGCCCAGGTAAAGGAATTCTTGAAACTTGGACTTGAGATCGGACGTCAGCTCAGCAGGGTTCAGCAGCTCGTGGGAGTTCATCGCGACCGCGGCGGCTCTCGGCAGCGCCAACACGTTGTCCCGCATCATCTTCACGAACATGGCCGAGTCAGGATCATCGCTCATTCGACCTCGAAGATTCTCGACCATATCTTCCGGCAAATCCGAAGCATGTAAACAGGATAACCCTGGAACTGCTTCCAGGGTGCAACTATCTACGTCACCACAAAGCACATTAATGTACACCTCTTGAATGAGATCATAATACACATACGCTGACAAACCGCAAGGAGAAGCGACCCAGAAGGAGACCCAGGGAACGCACAACTCCTCGCAGATAGAAGAAACCGCAGAAGAGAGGAAGGCGTCGCACACCAAGCACGTGACGCTCCTCCCGCTTTCTCCCGCAGCTGCTTCCACACCAAGCCGAAAGTTTCTGGGCACGTTTTCGACGAAAGAAACGCCTTCTCTGAATGGGCTCTTGGCTAAGCCAACACCTTCTGGGGCATTAATGGCTTCTACATTGTAGGTTTTGAGGTTGGGAGGGAGGGGAGTGCTGGTTTTTCGCTTTGAGGATAAAAGAGAGTGGATGGAGTCCTTGGAGCTGAAGAAGGAGAAAAGCGTTTCTGGGGAAGCAGAAGCTAGTTTGCAAACCAGGTTAAAGAGAGGAAGCGAGTGGCTAGTGAATGGGAATGTTAAAATGGCCACATGTTTTTCTGAGTTTTTGGTTGACATCATCTTTGTAGATTGATAGAATAATAACAAATGAAAAGCTTAGAAAGCAGAAAAGCAGATGAAGTGACTGTAAAGACAAGGTGCACCCAACCTGCTGCTTAAATAGGAAAAGAGAGAAGGGGTATATAATTATTAATTAGCCAAAAAGAAAAAAATTAAAATATATATACTTTTAATTTATTTTATTTATTTTATTTTTTAAAAAAATACTAGATATACGTTTCAAAATTGATATACATTTTACACTACCCTACCTATGCAAGAGTAGAGTTTTATTATTTTGATCTTGTAGGCCAACAAATATGGTCCAATTAATTGTTAGGATTTCCATATATGTGGCCTAATTAATTATATTTAAATTTGGATTTACTATAGATAAGGTCAATCCTAAAAGATATAGAATTACTTGATATGGTATATCTTATCCCTTTCCCATCCATTTAAATTAAATAGAATCCTAATCAGACTTTGATGGGAAGTCGATCTAGAATCTATATAAAGGGGTACTGGTCCTGCCACCTACTCATGTGCATTCTGGTAAGATTATCCATTACCTACTCATGTGCATTCTGGTAAGATTATCCATTAAATTCACACCATACGGAAGAGTGTCTGAGAAAGGAGGAGAAACCAGATTACCTAGTTCGGTCGGTACGGTTTAGTATTGCAACCGAATTTCTTGCTTCCGCTGTTTAATCAAGAATTTTCTCGATGGCGCTCTGTAAGTTATTTTACAGTTTTATTTATGATCCTGAATATTGGTATGTATTGATTTAATATTTTATGCCATATAAATTCCATCAATTGGTATCAGAGCCAGTTAGATAAATTTAATATTGTATGCTTTATTAAATTGAATTGAATAATGATAATTTTTTTTTTTTTTTAAAACGGATTTTAGACTTTGAATCTAATTATATATAGTCAAGATTTTCTTGAAATATTGCCACATCGTATGATTTGTTAAAGGCCATCTTATTGTTGTTGATGTGCTTTATTTTTTCTTTTTTTTTTAATTTGGATATCGTTATTTCTTAGTTTCCCAATTTTGAAAAAGACGTCATAAGGCCACTCGGTTTTGTTTATGTGTGACCTTACAGTACGACACCACTGCATCATTTTGGTTTGTCGTAATTTTGGGACTCTATGGGTTGTTTTGAATGAAATCCAATTAATTGAAGAAAAATAAATTTGTGGTTTATGCTTTTTTTGGGTCCGAGGCAATATAATTCTTACGATTGTGGCTATCTTTCTTTAATTGGACTTTAATCTGTTATTAAAAACTTATTTATTTGTTCTGAATTCATAAAGTTTTTTTTTAATTATTATGTTTATTAATTCATCTTATTTCGATTCATGAGTTAATAAAGTATTGTGAACATAAAGAATACGTTCACATAAGGATTTAAATTTTGCATACAATATTAATTTATCATAAATTCTTTTATCTGATATTTATGGTGAAATATGGATATACATAAATTTTATGATTGCAATATTATATTTTAAATTATTGCATCTATACTTATGTATATCATAAAGTGTTATTTTGATCAGACATAACATGAAAATTAAATAATCATAATTGTTGTAAGATTATTTAAATCTAGACGCTAAGTTAAATTAATTTATTATTTTGATTAATTAGGTGCAAGCCAAAGCGCCCTAACTAAAGAATAATAAATTAATTTA
This sequence comes from Tillandsia leiboldiana, assembly GCA_029204045.2. Lineage (NCBI taxonomy): Eukaryota > Viridiplantae > Streptophyta > Magnoliopsida > Poales > Bromeliaceae > Tillandsia > Tillandsia leiboldiana. Next base: position 1,861,056 of record CM055078.1, read on the forward strand.
CTTTAAAGTAGCGTTCTTTTGGATAATTTTCATGTTAATTATACGGCACTAAGTCAAATTAATTTATTGTTTCAACTGTTCGGGTGCAAGCCAAAGCGGCCTCGTTCAGAAGAAATAGTGAATTAATCGCTTTAAAGAAGTGCATGTAAAAATTGCACCCTATTATTTTTGTTTAGTATGATTCTAGACATAAAGGTATATGGGTGGTGTAGGATGGTAATTTTCTTGTAACTCGTTTGGAGAAATTTGCCTGGCCAAAGCTGACAATTTCTTCATATGGGAAACTTGAAATTATCACTATCTACATAAAGTCTAAATTAATTTCTGATAAAGAAATTGCATATTTATGCTCGTAACTCTGCTCCCAAAGGAGGGGTTATGATGTCATATAAAGTATATGCATAAAGAAAGAAAGAAAAATATTTATGCTCATAATTCTGCTCCCAAAGGAGGTGTTGTGATGTCATATAAATTATATTTTTCTAATTTTGGTGTGGAATATTATGATGTGGTTTCTTATTAATAAAGACATGCATTTTATTTTTCAGCTATGACTTCATCCTTTATTCCTATTGGTGATTCTGTTCCTATGCTTAATGGTTCTAATTACTCGGAGTGGAAAGAACAGATTATGCTTACATTAGGGTGTATGGATCTCGATTTGGCTCTGAGAGAGGAAAAACCTCTTCCTCTTACAGATCAAAGTACGCCAATCCAAACAGCATCTTTGGAAAAGTGGGAGCGCTCTAATCGACTTAGTTTGATGCTGATGAAGGCGCGTGTCGGTAAAAACATTCGGAACTCTATTCCTGAATGTAAGACAGCCCGCGATTTCTTAAATGCTGTGGAGCAACAATTTGTAAGCTCCAGTAAAGCTTTGGCAAGTACCCTAATGAATAAACTGTCTTCCATGAAGTACTCCGGAAATGGCTCGATTCGCGAGCACATTATGGAAATGCGAGATATTGCAGCGCAGCTCACTGCACTTGAAGTAACCATCTCTGATTCATTCTTAGTGCACTTTATTTTGAACTCCTTACCATATGAATATGGACCATTTCAGATCTCTTATAACACACATAAGGATAAATGGTCAATCAATGAATTGTTGACTATGTGTGTGTAAGAGGAAGGCAGATTGATACAAGAAAAATAAAATACAGTTGACTTTGTTTCTCACAAGGGACAAATAAAGCGTACTAAGAATGGTAAAGGCAATAATGACTCGAAAAATAAGAACTTGGAAGTCATGTCTGGTTCACAAAGCCAATCAAGTAATTGGACTCCCAAGTGCTTCTTTTGCAAGAAAAAAGGGTCATATAAAGAAAGACTGTCTAAAGTATCATAAATGGCTCCAGAAGAAAGGTAAGTTTTTGGTTTTGATGCATGAGTTGCATTTAGTTTCTGTTCCATCTAATACTTGGTGGATTGACTCTGGTGCCACATGCCATGTGGCGAATTCCGTGCAGGGATTTCAAAACCGCAGGAAACCCAATAAAGATGAAGCCACTATCTATACTGCTGAAGGAAATCCAACTAAAGTTAAATTTGTAGGAACATTTAGATTAGTTCTTTCTGATGGTTATGTTTTGGATCTAAGTGATACTTTTTATGTTCCAAATTTTTTAAAGAATTTAATTTCTATTTCGAAACTTGTTGGTTTGGGATATAGTTTCAATTTTGATAATAAAGTTTTTTCGTTATCCTACAAATCTGAGATAGTTGGCTCTGGTGTTTTGGAAAATAATCTATATAAAGTATCTTTAGATCATTCGTATAGTGAAATCCTTCTTACCATGCACAGAAATGTTGTATCAAAACGTGGCATTAATAATGAAAAGTCATCCATGTTATGACATAGGAGGTTGGAACACATATCGAAACAGAGAATCCAAAGGTTAATTAGAGAAGGAATTTTGGATGATCTTGACTTCTCTGATTTTGGAACGTGTGTGGACTGCATAAAGGGAAAGCAGACCAAAACCTCCTCTAAAGGTGCCAAAAGGTATGATGGAACATTAGAACTGATTCATACGGATATATGCGGACCTCTCCCTCTTACGTTTACTGGCCATAAATATTTTATCACATTTACTGATGACTACTCTCGATATGGCTATCTTTACTTGCTTAAAGAGAAATTTGAAGCATTAGATGCCTTTAAGGCATATAAGGCTGAAGTAGAGAATCAACTCGAGAGAAAGATAAAAGTGGTCAGATCAGATAGGGGTGGTGAATATTTTGATAGACAGACAGATAAAGGCCAAATTCCTGGGCCTTTCGCTAGGTTTCTAGAGCAGTGCGGGATTGTTCCACAGTACACCATGCCAGGCACACCTGAGCAGAATGGTGTTGCTGAAAGAAGAAATCGCACATTAATTGATATGCTCAGGAGTATGATCAGTAATTATACCCTTCCGATATCATTGTTGGGTGAGGCGCTCAAAACTGCCATATATATTCTTAATCGGGTCCCTACTAAGGCTGTCACTAAGACTCCTTTTGAGCTTTGGACAGGTAGGAAACCCAGTTTAAGACATTTTCATACATGGGGTTGTCAAGCTGAGGCCAAATTGTATGATCCACAAATAAAGAAATTGGATCCTCGAACCATTTCAGGATATTTTATTGGTTATTCAGAAAGGTCCAAAGGGTATAAGTTTTACTGTCCATCACTTCCTATAAAGATTGCAGAAACTAAAACAGCATGGTTTATTGAGGATGAAACAGTTAGTGGGAGCTCTGAATCTCGATTCGTTGAATTTGATGAAATTCAAGAGCATTTAGATTCTGTACAGAATATACCCATTATTATTCCTAATAATTTGATGGTTCCAGTTCCAGTAGAACAACAAGTTATTTTGGAACCACAAAGTGAAGGTGAACCTATCATTGATAATCCACATCAAGATTTACAAGTGGATGATCAGATAGATTTAAGAAGATCCTCAAGACAGAGAAGACCGGCTATGTTTAGCGATTATATTGTCTATCTTTATGAGAATGGTCAGAACTTTGATGATCCTCTTAGTTTTTTCGAAGCCATAAATAGCAGTAATGCAACAGAATGGTACAATGCAATGAAAGATGAGATTGAATCCATGAACCACAATAAGGTATGGGATCTTGTTGAGTTACCTATAGGAGTTAAACCTGTAGGATGCAAGTGGGTTTATAAAATCAAATGGGACTCCAAAGGTAACATAGAGAAATACAAGGCCCGTCTTGTGGCAAAAGGGTTTACTCAGAAAGAAGGCATTGATTATAAAGAGACTTTCTCTCCGGTATCAAGAAAGGAATCTTTCCGTGTGATTATGGCTCTGATTGCTCATTACGATCTCGAGCTATACCAGATGGATGTAAAAAACTGTTTTTTTAAATGGAGATCTTCATGAAGAGGTATATATGAGTCAACCTGAAGGATTCTCACAAAAAGAAAAGGAGCACTTGGTATGCAAATTAAAAAAAATCAATATATGGACTAAAACAGGCCTCCCGACAATGGTACTTAAAGTTTAAACAAACCGTTTTAACCTTTGGTTTTAAAGAAAACATTGTTGATCAATGTATATATCTGAAGGTTAGTGGGAGTAAAATAATTTTCTTAGTCCTTTATGTTGATGATATTTTGCTTGCCAGTAATGATCTCGGACTATTGCATGACACTAAAGAATTTCTTTTCCAAAATTTTGAAATGAAAGATTTAGGTGAGGCCTCATATGTTCTTGGTATTGAAATTAAAAGAGATAGACATAAAGGTTTACTCGGTCTATCTCAAAAGGCAGACTTAAAGAAAGTTTTGGAAAGTTTTGAAATGCATAATTGTAAACCGAGTGTTGCTCCCGTTCAGAAAGGGGATAAGCTTAATGCTTTTCAGTGTCCCAAGAACCAATTAGAAATTGAACAGATGAAAACCATACCATATGCCTCTGCAGTTGGTAGTCTTATGTATGCACAGACGTGCACACGTCCGGATATTGCTTTTGCCGTTGGATTGCTTGGCAGGTATCAAAGTAATCCAGGTATGGAGCATTGGAAGGCTGCTAAAAAAGTTATGAGGTATTTGAAGGGTACTTTGGATCATATGCTGATATACAGGAGATCAGATCATTTGGAGCTGATCGGATATTCAGACTCTGATTTTGCGGGATGCCCAGATACCAGAAAGTCTACAACTGGGTATATTTTTCTGCTTGCTGGTGGAGCGATTTCATGGAAGAGCAGCAAACAAAGTATTACTGCTCCTTCGACCATGGCTGCAGAGTACATTGCATGTTATGAGACCACATCACAGGCTATTTGGCTTAGGAATTTTATCATAGACTTAAAGATTGTGGACTCCATTGCTCGTCCAATAACGATTTTCTGTGATAGTTCAGCTGCTATTTCCTTTGCCAATAACAACAAGATTACGACGGGGTGTAAACACTTGGACACCAAGTATCTTGTTGTGAAAGAGAAGATAAATGAAGGATATGCTAGAATTGAATACATCAGTACCAAGTGTATGGTTGCAGACCCAATGACCAAGGGGCTAGCACCTGGGTCATATAAAGATCATGTTTGTAGCATGGGTCTAATGAGTTCTTTTGATGTATAAGATTCTGACATTATTTTTATCTTTTTCAACAAAGTTACTGTTTTGATGCAGCTGTATTAGACCGTTTAATAGGCATAAAGCTTTGTCTGTTAACGAATGGACATATAGTTTTAGTTTATTCATAAAGTTGTGCCATATAAAGTGCTTGGCTAGGAGATGAAGATGATATGGTAATTATGGAAGGAAAATTTTAATATATAGAGGTGGACCGCCATAGTTCCTATCATTGTAGTCTTTTAGTTTGAGTTAAGGATCAAGTGAGTTCTAAGATATTTGACCATAAAGTTTTCAATAATGCGCAATAAAGTTTGGAGTATAGAAATCCGTTCATGAAATATAATTAATATAAGCCAAGTGGGAGAGTGTTAGGATTTCCATATATGTGGCCTAATTAATTATATTTAAATTTGAATTTACTATAGATAAGGTCAATCCTAAAAGATATAGAATTACTTGATATGGTATATCTTATTCATTTTCCATCCATTTAAATTAAATAGAATCCTAATCAGACTTTGATGGGAAGTCGATCTGGAATCTATATAAAGGGGTACTGGTCCTGCCACCTACTCATGTGCATTCTGGTAAGATTATCCATTACCTACTCATGTGCATTCTGGTAAGATTATCCATTAAATTCACACCATACGGAAGAGTGTCTGAGAAAGGAGGAGAAACCAGATTACCTAGTTCGGTCGGTACGGTTTAGTATTGCAACCGAATTTCTTGCTTCCGCTGTTTAATCAAGAATTTTCTCGATGGCGCTCTATAAGTTATTTTACAATTTTATTTATGATCCTGAATATTGGTATGTATTGATTTAATATTTTATGCCATATAAATTCCATCACCAATAACTTAGGCACCGTTTGGTTCGGGTACAAGGGGGGTTATCCCCCCCTTTGTACCCAAACGCTTTGGAACAGGGGGGGGATTCGAATCCCCCCCTTTTCCCTTTTGTCCTGGTACAAGAGGGTACAAGTCCCCCCCCCCCCCCCCCGGAATAACACCTACTTCCTCTCTCCTCTATTATTACCAAGCCACCCTTCCTCTCTCCTCTCTTATTAACAGAAGTTAGAATTAATATTGTAATATAATGTTAGTTAGCTTGTTTAATAATTAATTTTGTTTATCTGCAATGTTAATTGTATTGTTAATTGGATTGTTTATCTGTAATGTTTAAAAGTTAATTTTGTTTATATGTGATATTTTGTTATCTACGTTAGTATAGTAATGTATTGAGCAAGTTATTTGTAGAAAAAATTGTTATGAAATACCTTTATTTACTGTTTAATTTTATAAATGTTGTATTGAATTTTTTAAATAATATCTTTTTACAAATTGCTAATATTGCAATTAATGGAAAATATTACATATTTACCCGAATTTTAAATATTTTAGATGATGATGATGATTATGAAGATTATTGTGGGAAAAATTAGCATACAATATAATTCAAATTTTATATAGTATTTAATTTAATAATTTAGATATATTACAATGAATATTTAAATTACACTAATTAACACTAATTTTTTATTTTTAAAATTCTTATATGTTACCCGGAAAAATTATTCGTCGCCGCCGGCTTAAAAAATCTCTCCCCCGTATCGCATCCTCGTTCCCAACGCAAAATAAATAATTAATCAAAATTTTACAAGTAAAATTAATGAACACTAATTAAAACACTAATTAACAGTAAATATTGATTTTTACGAATTAAATATTTTATTAGAGAAATTAATTAAAATTTGGTTGCCATATTAATCATTTTTTACATATAAATAATTAACACTAATTTTATATATTATCTAATTAATTACATTATAAATACTACAATTATTATATTTAAAAAGTTATAATACAATATATAATTACCAATTTTTACCCACACATAAAAAGGTAAAAGGGCATTTTGGTCTTTTTACTCAAAAGTCAACTATTTATACCCTTTTATTCTTCAATCCCAACCAAACACTATTTTTCTTATACCTGAATTATCTTATATCCCAACCAAACACTTTTTTCATTTATCCTACCTTATACTCAACTTTATACTTATACCTGGTACTACTAATTCTCACTAATTCTCACTAATTCTCGAACCAAACGCAGCCTTAAACTCTATATACATATAATTAAAATACATAATATATATATATATATATTATTATATATTATATATAATTATTTCTAAATATTTTTAATATATATATTTGAAATTTTTGAACTTAATTTAAGCGAGTTCAATAATACTCGATTTAAAATAAATTTTAAATATTTTTTTTTAAAATTCAATTTATTTAATTTTGAATTAAATTTGAGTGAGCTGAATATCAAGTCGAATACGACGGGGCGCTCAATTGCTGATCGTAATTGAATATCGAACTAAATGCCTACCGAACACGAACCAGCTGGCTGATTTGCCAACCCAAATTATATGAAAGAGAAATCCATATCATGAAAACGAGTAAAATGACTGCGGTTGGAGAAGCTGTGCCCAACCCTCTTAATTTTGTGTGGGGAGGGAGCACGGTACGTACGTGGCAAAATAAACCCTTTACATATTTTATTTATTTATTTATTTATTTTTTTGTTAAAAGTATGAAACCAATCTTGAATTTTGATCGTTTGGAATTAGTCATCTAACTTTTAAAACTTTAAATTTTTGTATCTAATAGAACTTTTAAAATTATATTTCTATAGGTAATGCATCTGTATATATTTCTATAATGCATCTGTATTTGTGCTTTGATATATATTTAATTATGTAACTATTGCTGCTTAATTAATTAAATTTTTTTATGCATAAGAATTGAGGGCTCGAAAGAAAACAAAAAATCATAAACATGTTTCCAATTATTATTTTTACATGAAAAATGCATAAATTCATCGTTACATAATAATCTTTTAGTAACCAAATTAAATAATATAAATAAAAAATTAATTTTTTTAAAGCTTGAATAGTTATTTTAAAGTTTTACTTTTGGTGTGATATGAATGTTAAAATTTAGCATTCGATTTATATTTATATTCAAATTTATTTTTTTTTAAAAATACGGGTGCATAAATAGTTACGAAAATTTAGCATCCCACGTGTATTTACATCCGATCCTTTTCTCCCATTCTGCTTTTTAGAAGAGGGCTGCTACCTGTACATTCTCTTGGGAGTGTACATCTTATACCCCACCCTATCTTGGGGTGAGGTAAAATTTATCCATCACATCGAGTGACGGATAAAATTCACCTCACCCCAGAATGGGGTGGGGTGTAAGCAGGGACGAAGCCATAGTAGGGCCCAAGGTGGTCATGGCCCCTCTCAATATTTTAATATTACTCAATAGTCCTTGATACTAATTTATCACTTTCTCTCTTTTAGATAATAATGGCCCCCTCAACTTTTTAATATTTATTTTTGTGCTAACATAATTTTCTTTATTTTTTATTTGTATACATTTTAAATAGATCAAAATATATTAGGAGTCTCGTACTTACAAGTTATTTGAAATACATATTTTAACTCCAAATTTTTTATTTCATATTTTTTTAATTTTAACTATTTTTGGTAAGCTATTTTATTTAACTTAATAAAATATTATACTAAATTTAATAGATCTTTTAGCTAAAGTCATTGATCTAATTGAATTACGGTTATATTTAGTAAAAATTTTAGTTATTTAAATAAAATAATATAAATAAAATAATTAAATATTAAATAATTTTTAAATTAAAAAAAATTAATATTTTTATATTAATTATTTAATTAATAAATTTTTTTAAAAAAATTAATAATGTACTAAAATTTTTATTTGAATATATTTTGGCCCCCCTCATAATTAAATTCTTGCTTCGTCCCTGTGTGTAAGATGTACACCCCCAAAGAGGTGTACATCTAGTTTTTCCCTTTTTAGAAAGAGAGAGCAGGGGTAGGTGGGAAATGAAACTTGCTCATGTTTTTTTTGCCCTTTTTAGAAAGAGAGAGCAGGGGTAGGTGGGAAATGAAACTTGCTCATGTTTTTTTTGGGGCAATTTTTTTTTACAGTTATATGATGATTTTTTGGGGCAATTTCTTTTTACAGTTATATGATGTGCTATACAAAAAAATAAGTGTAATGACTGAAATTAAGCATTAATCCATAGATTGATCAATTATAGGAACCATAAAATCAAATTACACACAAATAGAGAGTGTTTTTTTTCTTTTTTCTTTTTTTTTTTTTTTTTTTTTTTGAGAAAGAGAAAAATAGCATGTTATCAGTTTTGTAAGCAATTATGCTTCGAACTCGAAATCTCATATATCAACCACTATTTTCTTTTGCCACCTACCCTAAGAACTGTTCATAAATAAAAATGTATAGTTTTGCTAATATGAAGAAAATGTCATGAAAGTGATCTCACAACTGTATCATAAATGCAGAAACCAAAAAGCCTATGTTGGACCAATAGTATCTTTACTGATTTTGTTTTTGTTTTTTGTTTTTTGGTTTTTTTGGGCAATACTATCTATACGTTCAAAAAATAAAGCTGAAAATTTTAAAAATAATCAGTAACTCCTTCAATTTTTTTAGAATATTACTCTTATATATTAATTTTTATATTATATTTATGATACAAAGGTAACTAGAGTGCTTTTTTATTGGCCAATGCACACAGTTTAATTTGTTACTAGTGTAGTAACCCCGCGATGTAGCGGGTAGATAATAGAAAAAAAATAAAAAATATTAATAGGATATATATTTTTATAAATTTTTAAATATATAAGAGTGAAAAAAATTTCATATCAAATTAAAAATAAATTAATCTAAATGTATAACCAGTATATATGTTTAAGTTTAACAGTTCAAAAAATAAAAATATTACATATTTTCGTTATTGAGAGAGAGAGGGGACAAAATCTAAAACGTGAGGCTCCGTGATGAACTTGGCTTTGAAGTTAAAGATGTTAATTATGATGACAAAAAAACTTACAAAGAATTATACGAACGTATTTGTGATGAACATACAGAACTTCGTGATGAACATGAGATGCTTAACTTGGACTTTGATCTTCTTAAGAAAATCTATAATATTTTAATTGAGAAAAAAAAATAAATTATTTCTGAATTGAAGGAGATTATGGATGGTATTGCTAGATGCTATACCTTGGTTAATCACCCTACCTCTGGTCCAATTGATGTAGAATCAACAGTCGAAGCGGTAATATTGGGTGATAAAGAAACAACGTCAACAACCGAGGAAGATCCTGAAGCTCCCCCCGGTTAAAACTCCTCGCTATTTACTCTGCAATGAGCAAATATGAATGAATAATTAAATAAATCACATGTAGAAAAATCTAATCTTGAAATCAAAATATTGGAGAAAAAAAATAAATTGAAAAGAAAATAGAATATTCGAAAGAACAAACCCTAAAACAAAGAAAAATTGGATTGGACGAAGGTGGCCATGAAGTGGACGATGGAGATTTTGATCTTGGAGGAGGAGGAGGAAGAGGAGGGCAAGGAGATTTGGAGGTTCTCCACGACGGGAAGGAGGCTTAGAGAAAGAGGGAGAGAAGAATAATAATAATAAAAAGAACTCAAAAAGGGGGAGATATAATTAATTCATTGAAAGTAGGGAGTGAGAAGAGTTGGAGGTTGGGAATGGGAAGAATTTATCATTAATTCATTGAGAGTTAGGAATAAGAAGAGTTGGGGGTTAGAAATGTGAAGAGTCTATCATTAATTCATTGAGAATTAGGAATAAGAAGAGTTGGGGGTTAGAAATGTGAAGAGTCTATCATTAATTCATTGAGAATTGAAAAAGAGAAGAGTGAAAGAAAATTTGACACGTGGCAAAAAATAGGGGAAATCATATAGAGGTATAGATTGTTTTACAAAAATAGCAACAGTTTAAAACTGAAAATTACTATAAAGCCTAGGATTAATTTGTATATACATTTCGTAGGCTCCGTACCGAATAATGCCGGCGGAGTTGAAGGAGCTGAAGGTACAATTGTATGATTTTTTAAATAAGGATTTTATGAAACCATGCGTGTCGCGTGCCCTGAAGAGTTCTAGTGCTACTCGTCAAAAAGAAAGACGGCTCACTCCGGCTATGTGTGGATTACCGCAAACTCAATAAAGTTATGATTAAGAATAAGTATCCGTTGCCTTATATTGATGACTTATTTGACCAACTAAAAGAGTCTCGGTTATATTCGAAGATTAAGTAGGAGGCTGTTCACAAAATAGCATTTCGAATGTGATATGGACATTATGAATTCATGGTTATACTGTATGGCCTTACGAATGCCCTGACTGCGTTTATAGACCTAATGAATTGTATATTCAAGCTCTTTCTAGACCGATTTGTCATAGTGTTCATAGACGGCATATTGGTCTACTCCCGAAGTGATGAAGAATATAAGGAAAATTTGAGGATTATGTTGCAAATCCTTCGGGAAGAGAAGCTCTATGCGAAACTTAAAAAGTACGACCTCTGACTTAGAAAGGTCACTTTCTTAAGTCATATTATATCATAAAGCGGAGTATTTGTTGATCCAGAAAAAGTAGAGACAATCAAAGATTGGCCTCACCCGATGAATGTACCCGAGGTTTGCAGTTTTTAGGGTCTTGAGGGCTATTATAGGCGGTTTGTGGAGGAATTCTCGAAAATTATTATTCCACTAACACGCCTTTTGTATAAAGAAACAAAGTTTAATTAGAACAATGATTGCTATCGAAACTTCGAAGAGTTGAAGGAAAGGATGACGACGACTTCTATTATTGCCTTACCAATCCCGGGGGAGAGCTTCGTGGTATATAGTGACGCATCACATCAGGGTTTCGAGAGTGTACTAATATAAAACGGACAAATCATAGCGTATGCTTTCCAACAGCCGAAAAGTTATGAGAAAAACTATTCCACCCATGACCTTGAACTTGTGGTTGTGGTCTTCACCCTCAAATTGTGGAGGCACTATCTCTACAGCGAGCATTGCGAGGTGTATACTCATCATAAAAGTTTCAAATATTTGTTCACACAGAAAAAATTAAATTTAAGACAGCGCATATGATTGGAACTCTTAAAAAACTACGATGTGACCATCTTGTACCATCCAAAAAGAGCTAACGTGGTAGGAGACGCACACAATCAAAAATTGATGGAGAATCTCGTGATGATAAAGAGTTTCTTCATAATGAAAATAGAGATAATATCTAGAGATCTCACCCTATCTTCATTATATCGATGATATCAGATTTTCTTCTATTAATCTTGGCTTCAATTGTAGATATCATCCTAAAAAAATAACAAATCGATAAATCTAATAAAATTCTACAAAATTGAAGCAAACGATGCACACCTGACAAGAATTATCCACATTGTCGATCAGATAAAGAGCGGGAGACGGAGTGAGACTTATTGGATATATATATATATATATATATATATATATATATATATATATATATATATATATATATAAGTAGTGAAGAGAGACCTCTCCTCCGCCGCCCGTACGCCGGGCTCGCCGAAACCGATCCATCGGATCCGAGGGAGAAGATTGGGCTGTCGGGGCTGTTCGGGGTTGAAGAGAGATAGTTAGGGAGAAGAAATGGAGCCGGTGTAGGGACGTCAACGGTCGGATTCGGAGCGAATTTTCAAAAATCCGAATCCAAATACAAACTCGACAATTAAATCCGAAACCCGAATCCGAATCCGAATCCGACGAATTTTAAAAATTCATATCCAAAATCCGAACTCGACCAAAAATTCAAAACCCGAACCCGAATCCGAAAATTCAAACCCGAAACAATTATTTTTCTTTTTCTCTTTACAATATTTCAAAACATATTGCATTAAATCAAAATTTTTAGAATATAAATTTAAATATAATATCAAATATTTATATACACATTTATTATATAACGTAAAATCAATTCGGGTTCGGGTTCGGGTCGGATACAGTCAAAATTCATATACAAATCTAAATCCGTCGGATTTTTTTTTTTTTTTTTTTTTTTTTTATCCGTATCTGAATCCATATCTGTTTAATGTCGGATAAATCCATTTAGTTCGAATTCGAATTCAAATAAAATTTCGGATATCCGAACCCATTGACATCCCTAACCCGGTAACATAAATTTTTTCCTTCCAACCGAACAAAATTTATTTTTCGTAAATATCAAATACTATAAAACGTATTTTTTTTGTATTTCTCTTGGCTCGGCTGGATAATTTTATTAGGATTAAAAGCAATCCTGTAAGAATTATTTTGATTCATCCCATCTGTGATATGATCGATAATATAATATTGAGAGTGGACACGTGGAGAATATTTCAAATTTAAAGTCTCATTGTAAGTTGTATAGAGAAAATTAATAGATTTAATTAATTTATAATATTTTAAAAACAAATCATATGTAAAAAAATTAAAAATTAAAAATTTATATTAATTATGTGGTTTATAAGAAAATGACGTTCAAAATTTATGATTTTTTATATGCAGTTCTTTTAAAAGCTATCGATTACATTTTTTGATGAATTAGGTTTTAACTTTGAGACCTCTCTGGAAAAAAAAAAATTTAGAGGTTTTGTGTATTTATACACCTGGTGCAGATGATAGAGTAGGAGCGATTCACGGCTAAACAATCGACAAAAGCCAAAGGGATTCAGGTGCTACATGTCGAAACACAATTGGTCAATTTTAAATAAATCCCCATCTCCTGTTAGCTTCTTCTTCTCGCTACTCCCCTCCTCCCATGGCGCCAATCGTACCAAACCCTAAACCCTCAAATCTAGGGTTCCAGCTTCAATCCTTTCGCTCAACGAAGATGATCCGATCCCGAAACCCTAATTTCAGATCCCAGTTTGTGTTACACAACAAGTAATATTACACATAAGGTGAGGAGATAGCATAGTAAAAGAGAGAGGAGAAGGAGCTATAGACAAGACCACTCTCTGTTTGTGAGGAGGAGTGTTGTGGAAGGAATGGGAAGGCTCCAGCGAATTCCAGAAGCGGTAGGTGAATCGCATAGCCCTAGGAGTCGACGAGTATGCGAATGAAGCCCACGCAGTGATCCAAGTTTGAATAGTGAGGCCCACTTGGCCCAACAGAATTTCCTATTTGTGTCATTCTTTTGCAGATAGGTCCTTATAGTTCTTCAATATTTCTTTCTAGTACTCAAGCAGGAACAGTATAAATAGCATTGATGTAAATGGAATCAACTATGAATATGAATAAATCAAATTTCCCTCTTAACCTCTTCCCTCTAATCCTCTCCATCTTCCATGACATATCATCTCCCTCAACCTCAAACCCTTCTCCAATCTCTTCTCCAAACCTCAATCAAACCCCAATTCACCATTATTGGAGCTCAAGATCACAGATCCACGCCAGATTGTAAACCATCATCCTCACCGCCATCCAAGCCTCAGAGAAATCTCATCACCGGCTGGTTGCGGATCGTCCGGGCGTAACAAATTGGTATCGGAGCAGTTCCGATCCCAAGGATCTGAGGAACAAACACCCAAAGATCGAGGCAACAAGGTAGCAAGCTACGCGATCGAGGATATACCCACAGTTGTAGAAGCAAACATAGATCTGAGATCTAGAGTGATATACCAGCGCGGTTCCACTGAATTTCCGATTGTATCAGGCGATCCGGGTGTAGGAGCAGATCTGTAGAGAGGTAATTGCTAACTATACCTCATTATAAAGTTGCTGCAGATTATATAGTATAACCCTTTTGGTGATTGCACAATTGAGCACTGTTACATTGGGCAAGAACACATTGAACCATAGCAATTTGGCTAGAATAAGATACAAGCAAAATAGGAAAGAAGAGGAACAACAGGTTCAAATATATCAGTGAGGATATATTCATTGAAGAAATGGCAGAGGGCACACGGCTTAAAGATTTGAGTGAACATCTCAAAATCATTGAAGAGAAAATGCAAAATCTTAATTCTGATTGTAACCAAGAGTTAAATTCCAAGTTCCAGTAATTTGAGTTAGAATACAATAGAAAACTTGGAGTTGTAGTGCATCAACTAGATGAGATGAAGAAAGAAGGGCAACACAGATATGAGGCTCAGCAAATTGAGGCAGCCAAAAGGCATGAACAATTGATGAAATTGTTCAGCACACAAACATCTGTGACCGAAACTCCTTCACTCTCTTCATCACCATTGAAGGAGAGTAAATTTACTTATGATTACTTGCCAAGCAATAGCTCCAGAATTAATTTCAAAGAAGACAAGGGTAAAGGGATCTTGCCTAACCCAAAGTTAGGGCAAGAAGGCTGTCAGGGGAGCCAAGTGCATAGAAATGCTTATTATGTTCCACATCCAAGACTGGATTACCCCACATTTGAAGGGGAGGAACCAAGGGAATGGATAAGCAAAAGTGAATAATACTTTAAACTTTACCAAGTTCCAGAAGATCAGTGGGTGGAGGTAGCTACATTGCACTTCTCTGGAAAAGCCCACAGGTGGAAAGAGGAATACTTACTGGATAAGCCATGCATAAGTTGGGAAGAACTCTCAGAAGCCATGTGCAGGCGATTTGATGGAGCTACAATGAAGAAGTTAATAAGAGAATTCAACAAGTTAGTTCAGACTACTACTATAGAGAAATATCAAGAGAAGTTTGAAGAACTCAGAGCAAGAATGTTATATCTAAATCCTACCTTGAGTGAGGATCACTTTATTCAAAATTATATCAGTCGACTCAAGGAGGAGTTAGTACCTTTCATAAACTTATCCAATCCAAATACCTTAGAAAAAGTTTATGAACAAGCAAAGTTGCATGAACAAGCTTTAGCTATGATGTGGAGGAAGCATAAGATGATCACTAAACCAGGAAGTAATCAAGGACAAGGGTTCTCATATTCCAAACCATATGCTGTAAGGCTGGGTCATGGTCAGATGGAGGGCAATAGGGGAGCTAACCGCAAGGCAAGTGAAGGGCCATTGGGTGTTAGAAGGCAAGTGTTTGAACAAAGAAGATTAGCAGGCCTATGTTATAAATGTGGTGACAAGTATCACCCAGGACATCAATGTCAAGACAAAACCTTAAATCAATTAGGTGGAGAACCAGAGGTAGGAAATCTTTGATGAGTCCATGTTGCAAGAAGTAGAAGAGGAGAAAGATGAAGAATTAACAGAAGTGGAAAATTTTGAAGAAGTAGGAATATCGGTTCATGCATTGAGTGGGGAAATACTGCAAGAAACTATCAAGGTGCAAGGAGAAGTGGGCAACAAACCATTGGTTATACTAATTGACACCATAGTTAGTTAATTCGTGAATTATTCGCGAATTATTCGCGAATTATTGAGAATCCGAATTAAACGTGCCGTTTCCGACTTTTTCAAAAAATTCGGAATAATTCGCGAATTTTTGAATCAAAAAGTATTATTCGCGAATTATTCATGAATTACGAATTTTTGGGTGAAAAATTCGTTCTTTTTCAAAGCATAGTTAGTTAATTCACGAATTATTCGCGAATTATTCACGAATTATTGAAAATCCGAATTAAAATTATTTGTCGGAAATAATTTAAAATTATTTTTTTTTTGTTCTAAATGAATATTTTATTTATTTCTAAATAAATTGATTAAATTATTTTAAAAAATTATAATTATTTATACTAATAGTATAAATTTTTTAATTTTTTTTAATTTAATAGCCGAATTTTTTATCCCGAATTTTTAATTAGTGAACATATTATTTCCGTATAAATCACGTATCCGAATAATTGACGAGCCCGTTTTTTAGCCGAATTTTTTCAACGAATTTTAAAATTATGATACGAATTTTATCCGTATTATATCCGTACCGAATTTTTGCCGAATCCGAATTAACTAACTATGATTGACACAGGAAGCACTCATAGCTTCATTGATTTTCAGATTGCTAAAGAATTAAAAGTAGATATCACTGCTGCATCTCCTCTCATAGTCACTGTTGCAAATGGCTACAAAGTACTCAGCAAGTTGAAATGTTCAAATTTTAAATGGATGATACATGGGAAAACATATCAGGCAGATCTAAGGGTAATTAGATTAGATGGATCTAGTGTGATATTAGGAATTGA
Organism: Tillandsia leiboldiana; assembly: GCA_029204045.2. Classification (NCBI taxonomy): domain Eukaryota; kingdom Viridiplantae; phylum Streptophyta; class Magnoliopsida; order Poales; family Bromeliaceae; genus Tillandsia; species Tillandsia leiboldiana. Next base: position 1,877,733 of record CM055078.1, read on the forward strand.
TTGGCTCAGGAAATATGGAAGAGTAACTTTTGATTATTTGAATCATTCAGTAACTTTCAACAAAGGGGAAAAATCTTTCACAGTTAAGGGCATTATTGAGAATGCAAAATTGAAAACTATTGGAGCCAAGCAGTGGTACAAAGCAGGAATGTAAGGGCAATGCTGTGCCATAGCACATTTGAGTCCCTCAGAAAATAAGAAGGAAATGAACATTCCTCCAGAAATACAAAAAGTTTTGGACATGTATGCAATGGTTTTTCAGGAACCAAAGAATCTGCCTCCAAACAGAAGCCATGATCACAGGATTCCCTTACAACCTGATGCAAAGCCAGTTAACATTAGGCCTTATAGGCACAACTGTGAACAAAAAAAGGAAGTGGAAAAGCAAGTTGCTGAAATATTGAAAACAGCCATTATACAGAAAAGCCACAGCCCATATGTTTCTCTAGTATTACTAGTAAAAAAGAAAGATCATACATGGAGAATGTGTGTTGATTATAGGCAGTTAAATAAAGATACCATCAAGGATAAGTACCCAATACCTATCATTGATGATTTATTGGATGAATTGGGAGGATCCAAACTGTTTTCTAAAATTGATCTTAGATCAGAATACCACAAAATCAGGATGAATGAAAAAGATGTTTACAAAACTGCATTTAGAACTCATGCAGGCCACTATGAATTCTTTGTGATGCCCTTTGGTTTAACCAATGCAGCAGTTACATTTCAATCCTTGATGAATGATATATTTCAACCATATCTTAGGAAGTTTGTACTGGTTTTCTTTGATGATATATTAATCTATAGCCACAGTTTGGAGGAACATGTAGAACATCTCAAAACAGTCCTGGAAGTGTTTAAAGATAATCAGTTATTGGCTAAAACGACTAAGTGTTTCTTTGGGCAGCCTTATGTAGAATACCCGAGTCACATTATCACACAAGAGGGGGTAGCTACTGATCCAGAGAAGATCACAGCTATGGTTAATTGGCCAAGACCTACTGGTATTAAGGGATTGAGAGGATTCCTTGGCCTCACGGGGTATTATCGAAAGTTCATTAAAGGATATGGGGGAATAAGCAAGCCACTTACTGAGTTGTTGAAACATAACAATTTCCACTGGACTGAAGAAGCTCAAGAAGCATTTGAAAGGTTAAAGAAAGTTATGACCACTGCCCCTGTGCTTGCCATGCCTGACTTCAACAAAACCTTCACTATTGAAGTGGATGCAAGTGGGCAGGGAATGGGAGCTATGCTTAACCAAGAAGGTAGACCAATTGCTTATCTCAGTAAGGCTTTAAGCCCTAGGAACTTAGGGCTATCCACTTATGAAAAGAAATTTTTAGCTATACTGTTAATAGTAGCTAAATAGAAACACTATCTTAGCCCAAAACCTTTTATAATCAAAACTGACCATGAGAGCTTGAAACACCTTTTGGAGTAGAGGATTACTACAGCTATTCAGCAAAAAGGGATGCTGAAGCTTATGGGTTTGGAGTACACCATCAAATATAAGAAGGGAAAGGAAAATCTAGCAGCTGATGCCCTGTCAAGAAGGGGAATCGAAGAGGGTAGTGTTAAGGCTTTATCCACTGCTATGCCTACTTGGGCAAATGAAGTATCTGAAAGTTATGAGGGAGATCATAAGATTCACCAGCTCATCACAGCCTTAACACTACAACCAGCAATTCATTCCAACCATTCCTATCAACAAGGGATACTAAGGTACAAAGGCAGACTTTATATAGACAGTAAAGGAAATTTGAAGAGGAAATTAATGAAGCAAATGCATGATTCCTCTTTGGGAGAACATTCTGGCATTGACAACTCATACAAAAGGATAAAACAATTATTCTTTTGGCCTAGTATGAAAACTGATATTGAGAATATGGTAAAGGAATGTGAAATTTGTATTAAGAATAAGGTGGATGGAACCCCTTATGCAGGTCTGTTGCAACCTTTACCCATTCCTAAACAGGCCTGGCAAATGGTAAGTATGGACTTTATAGAAGCTTTGCCAAGATCAGAAGGTAAAGATACTATATTGGTAGTGGTGGATAAGTTTACCCAGTATGCCTATTTCCTATCTCTAGCACATCCATACACTGCTTCAGATGTGGCAAAGTTTTTTTTTGACTCAATTTATAAATTACATGGGCTACCTGAGGATATTATCTCTGACAGAGATAAAATCTTTACAAGTCAATTTTGGCAGGACCTGTTTAGATTAATGGGGGTGCAACTGCAGATGAGCATAGCTTACCACCCCCAATCGGACGGGCAAACAGAGAGGGTCAATCGATGCCTCGAAACTTATCTACGATGCATATGCTTCCATCGACCTCGTGGTTGGCACAAATGGCTCTTCCTGGCTGAATGGTGGTATAATACTTCCCACCATTCCTCCTTAGGGATGTCACCATTCCAAGCCTTATACGGGTACGTTCCCCCAACCAACTTAGTAGTCAATTTGAATAAGGAACTACATACTTCTGTAGAAGATTGGAAAACTGAAATGAAACAAATGATGCAATTGTTGAGGGAGAGGTTGCAAGAAGCTCAAAATAGAATGAAGCAAAATGCGGATAAGAAAAGAATAGATAAAGAATATAGTGTGGGAGAAATGGTATATCTCAAATTGCAACCTTACCGACAGAACAGTGTAGTGATGAGAAGAAATTTAAAACTCACATCGCGATACTTTGGGCCATACGAAGTACTAGAGAGAATTGGACCAGTAGCTTATAGGCTACGCTTACCAGAGGGGTCAAATATACACCCAGTATTCCATGTTTCCCAACTTAAGAAAGGCGTGCGAAGGCAAGAACAGCTATCTCCTACAGAACCCATAGTCGGACCAGTGGGGGAGCTATTGGCGGAGCCGGAGCTGATATTGGCTCGAAGAATGGTGCCGAGAGGTGGTCGAGCAGTTAGCCAAGTGCTTGTTACCTGGAGCAACCTAAGCTCGGAGGATGCTACTTAGGAGGACTATTGGAAGCTGAAGAACCGTTTTACTGTGTTTGATCCTTGAGGACAAGAATCGTGTGAAAGGAAAGGGAATGTTACACAACAAGCAATATTACACATAATGTGAGGAGATAGGATAGTAAAAGGGAGAGGAGAAGGAGCTATAGATAATACCACTCTCTGTTTGTGAGGATGAGTGTTGTGGAAGGAAAGGGAAGGCTCCAGCGAATTCCAGAAGCGGTAGGTGAGGCGCATAGCCCTAGGAGTCGACGAGTCTTCGAGCTGAGCTCGGGCAAGGTGTATGCGAATGAAGTCCAAGCAGTGATCCAAGCTTTGAATAGTGAGGCCCACTTGGCCCAACAAAATTTCCTTTTGTGTCATTCTTTTGCAGATAGGTCCTTATAGTTCTTCAATATTTCTTTCTAGTACTCAAGCAGGAACAGTATAAATAGCATTGATGTAAATGGAATCAACTGAATAAATCAAATTTCCCTCTTAACCTCTTCTGATCCTCTGTATCTCCCACGACCTATCCTCTCCCTCAACCTCAAACCCTTCTCCAATCTCTTCTCGAAACCTCAATCAAACCCCAATTCACCATTATTGGAGCTCAAGATCACAGATCCACGCCAGATTGTAAACCATCATCCTCACCGCCATCCAAGCCTCAGAGAAATCTCATCACCGGCTGGTTGCGGATCGTCCGTGCGTAACAGTTTGTTCCTCTTCTTCTCCTCCTCCTCCTCCTCCTCATTCGTCGATCGGAATCGAGATGCCGGAGCGGATGTGACCTCGCCCTAGCTTCGTACTACGTCTCCTTCGACCTCAACATCACCTACATCTCCTCCATCTTCGGCCTCACCAACGAGAAGATCCTCGCCTACAACCCTAGAATCGCTGACAAAAGCACTATTGGGGTTGGATCCCGCATCGATCTCAGCTTCCCCTGCGACTGCATCGGCGGCGGCGGGTTCCTTGGTTTGATGATGCTAAACCTGATATATAATTCATGATGAGACTTGCTTACAGTGATGGAGGAATAGGTCTTCTGTGGTTAGTTTACACAAACGTGATGTATAATTCATGCAAATTGATGTTGAATGTGCAGAGTGTTATCTGGAGGAGCTATCGCTGGGATTGTTATTGCTGGGGCAACTCTACTAGTGCTAATCGTTTGTTTATATGTCTGAATACAGTTCCTTTCCACTTGGTAATGGTAATTTTTTCATATTTTGAGTTCATCTTTGTCATTTATCTGGGTTTATCTGTCTAAGAGAGCTATATAATCATGCATAATAATTAAAGGTAATGCATACCAACTTCTAAGAGGACTTGTTTGTTATTGTGTATTACTTCCTAATCCTGTTGGTAGAGGTAATAGTTTTTCTATCCATGTAAAGATAAAAATGACGCTACGAGCCTTCTATGACTTCACCGAATAGATAAAGAAGAATACAAAATGGGGCCAACTGGGGACTTACATACTTATGTTTGACCTATAATTAGGGTTTGTGAGCAATTGAGGGCATGTTGTCTGCAGCAATACATATTTTCTTGAAAGGAAGAAGTGATGCAATTTAAGCAGGTTCTCTCACTATGCTAAAATGGAATGCTATCTGAAGCTGGAAGATGCATAATTAGAGTCTTAAATAAATTTTCTTTCGGTTCTTCTACAATGGCACAGATGATATGTTCTTGTTATTTAATTACTCATGCCTCATTTAGTGTAGGTGCCTCAGCTACCACAGATAGATATATATTGACAAGTCCTCAAGGTTGCAGTGCCTCTCCACATGCTGGAATCACAGTCGACAAATCAGTAGAATTCTCCTATGAAGAACTTTCTAAGGCCACAAATAACTTTAGCGTGGATAATATAATTGGACAAGATGGTTTTGGATCTGTTTATTATGCTGAGCTCAGAGGAGAGGTCAGTTTTGCCATAATTATCGTGTGTGGTCCAATTTCTAGTGGTTTAAGTAGTTACATATGTGGAAGTTCCTAAAGACCTTTTAACTTTTGTGATATGTTGCTTTTTTTTTATTTGTTGCATATTTAATTTCGACTTGACATGAAATTTGATTATGAGAGGATAGGAAAATAATATAATTCAACTGAACAACTGTGTTGACATTAATCATTGTAGGTCAATTATAACTCATATAACATGAAAGTTTTTCTTTCACATCTGCTGAAACAACTTAAGAGGGGCTTATGGGGCTTCTTGTTGCTCTCTTATTAACAAGAATTTAATCTGCCATCTATGGGGCATATTTTGTTCAATATTCCCAGTGGTAAATAGCATGTAATCTACTACGAAATACAGATATTTTGTAACCCCTCAATGCATTTTAAATACAAAGATTTTGTATCTCTTACTTAGCATTCTAGTTTCTTCACCTCGTACTCTAACCTTAAGAGGAATAGGTTTAAAGTGAATAATTATCTCAATAGCTTATAACTTTGTCTAAGTAGTAGTTTTATTTGTCTTTGCACCATGTGGAGTAGTGATTCATTATTTTTTTGTAGTTGGGACTCTTGTTGGTGATGGGTGTGGTGATTAATGAGAATTGGGTCAGTTAGCTGCAGAATATAGGTGATCTAATGAGTGAAGAGTGTGTTCCACCGTTGACTTTGCTTTTTAGATCTTCTTCCTTGATGAACTTCTTAATAGCCGCAGCGACTGTCATGCCTAAATCCAATTTCCTATCTCTGTTGAACATCTAAAACAGATTGACAGTTTTCCTTACAAGGTATTAAAGCTGGTTGTTTGTTTCCTTTTCTGTTCAGCCTATGATTCATCATGTTGTCTCTACGGACAATGAGATGGTGTACATCCTTGTGCCAAATTCTTGTCATCCTGTTGGACTAATCAAACTACCTATTACAACGTGAATCGTTTGGTGGAATTCTACAATTTTAATTTGAATCTCTTCCTCATTTTAAAATTCTCTTTTACTTTATTTGTAACCATTGATAAAATTTTCCTGTAAAAGCTGCTATCAAGAAAATGGATATGCAAGCATCTAAAGAATTTCTTGCTGAATTGAAAGTATTAACTCGTGTTCGTCACTTGAATCTGGTGAGTTGCTTATTACTTTTGTCGGGCTTCAATAATTGCCAATTTATCATTATTTTCTAGTTTCCAACGTTATTATTATAGATTGACTTGTCTTAGAAAGCCTGAAAGACTTGTTTTCTTGAAATCTGTAGATTTTGGATAAATGTTATTGCAGCAAGCAATGCTCCTCTCTCTTTGTTTTTTCTTTTTTTTTTTTGGTTGCCCTGTAGAAATGTAGACTATTTAGAGACCATCAACCTAGGAGTATTAAGCTTGTTGAATATCTTTTGTATATTATCTACAACTCTATGCAGGTGCGCTTGATAGGATACTGCATTGAGGATTCTCTGTCGCAACTTAAGCCAACATTTGCGTGGATCAGGTAAGATACCAAGTTCGTCGATGTAAAAGCATAAACATGAAAACAATAAACTATTTAAGCAATATGTTATTTAATTTTTATTCTGGTATAACATATAGGTCGGGATCCTCTTCCATGGGCTGCTAGAATGCAAATTGCAATTGATTCAGCAAGGGCGCTTGAGTATATTCATGAACACAATACCATTGTATATTCATCGTGATATTAAATCAGCAAACATTTTGATTGATAAGAATTTCCATGGAAGGGTTAATATCACCTGTCCGTCTTAGCAATGGTGATTATTCATGAGTTCGGTAGTAATGACATTGTCATCTTCCAGGTTGCAGATTTTGGATTAGCAAAGCTCACCGAAGTTGGAAGTACATCTCTACAGACACGGCTTGTTGGTACTTTTGGTTACATGCCCCCCGAGTAAGATCTCTCTATCTCTCTCCCTACCTCCCTCCTTCCGTCCCTCTCTCTCTCTCTCTCTCCTTAATGGTTCTGCTTCTGCTTACCAGTGTTTACTGTTGATCAATAACCACTGTTTTGTGGTTCCTTTTGCTGAATTGACTAAATCACCTTTCTTGTAGACGGGAGTGACAAAAAATTAGGATATTTTATTCTTTTCTGCTCGCAAATCTCTCCCCACAAGGCCTCAACTCAAATGTCTCATATATCCACAAGTTTATATGCTGAATAACATATTTCAACATCCAAACAGCCCCTTAAACAAGTGCTCAAAAGAAATGGCTTATAATTTGATGGCTTTGTCACAGAGTATCTTAGAAAAAATTTACGAGTCCAGCCATTGATTCCGTATATAGGCAGCAGGGATTCTACAACACATTAGCATAGCACCAATCATGAAGCATCCCATGATTTCCTGTATCGACTAAAAATGAAGTTTATTTATGGCTTTCATTGGTTGCAGCTATGCTCGGTATGGCGATGTTTCTGCTAAGGCGGATGTCTATGCTTTTGGTGTTGTCCTTTATGAAATTATTTCTGCCAAGGAAGCTATTGTTAAGATCAATGAATCCACTTCAGACTCCAAGGGGTTGGTCATTCTGGTATTTTCTAATTTTTCTCTCAGGTTAAGTTCCCTCCTTAATTACTTTCCATAGTACTTCACCTGAAAGTGTAGTTTTTAATCCGATTTTTTTTTTTTTTTTTTCATATATGTCCTAAAGAACAACTACAAAGCATAAACTATTAGGTTTCTTTTTACGATTTACATGATGTTCGATGTGAAATTCATGCACTGACAACACGATATTTTGAAAATGATAGGATTAGATCTTTGATTATTTGAGTCTCCCACTCTCTCTCTCTGATTGTGGGTTTCTTGCTAATTTTAGTTTAGATTCAGATCATGTTCATTAGGAAAGTCATTAGAAATGTTATATTATGTTGGAATGATGGAACTTAGACCTTGATCATTTGAGATGATGCTGTCTGTACTCTATCTCTACACACTTTTAGTTTTGATTCTTATTTGTTTTCTTTTTCTTATCCTGATGTAACAATTTGAAGAAGCCCTCAGCAAACCTGATCCCAGTGAAGATCCTCAGAAACTAATCAATTGTTACGTACCTGACTCTGCGCAACCCGTCTATGAAGACAATGCTATGAGACGAGGATGATGGGCTTCGGTCATAGATTATTCTGTGATGTTATCTTGATTTCCAGGTAAGAAACAATGAAGCTGATTAATCTTGAGATGTGCTAATAATAGTAAACAGAAAGTGAATAAAGAAAGAAAACAAAGATAGGAAGGTAGGTGATAGAGGAAAGAAAGAAAGATTGAGAGTTAACGAAAAGAGAAAAGAGAAAAGAGAAGAAGGAAAGAGGAAGAGTAAAATTGAAGAAGAGTTAATCCAAATTTTCATAAAGTTATCCAAATTACGTCGACTCATATATTTCATAACTAATTCAACCCAATCCAAGTGAAATGTGGATTGGTTCATGAATTCACCTTAAGATCATGTTTGGTTCATGAATGGAATGGAAATGAAAAATAGAATTAGATTATATTAGAATAGAAAATGAAACGACGAATCATTCAAAAATATTTGGTTTATTATTGGAATGAAATTCAGAATGGATAATTGGAATATCTAAAGTTTTGAGAGAAGGATTTTGAGTGATTTATTCTAGAATAAGCCAATCTAGAATTTAAAGCCTTACTGGCCATAAATTGATTGGGTCATTTTCATTCCGGAGTGGAATGGGAATTGCAATTTATTTTCTGTAAAACAAAACAACTACTATCGAAATCAGTAAATCTCACTCTGATTTCATACTCTAAATGAGATCAACCGCAAGTCCTAATTTCATTGTCTATTCTTTCTATTAGAATGCCCAGCTTGCTAGGGTTTGTACTCAGGAGAACCCTCATCTGAGGCCGAGCATGAGATCGATCAGAGTCGCGTTGACGACGCTCCGCTTTCTTCGACTACCGCAGATTGAGATGTGGGCTCTTTATATGACAACCATGCTCTAGTCAAAAACACCATGTATGGGATATAGATTTGCTCTTGCTCTCTGCTTATGTTTGTATTTTATGATCTAAGTTCATTCTTTCTGTCAAAAAAGGTCCTCTGCCACATTCAATGTGTACATAAAACTAGTTGTTAGCAAGAGTGCGCAAACCAAACAAAATCAATTGACGATCACGACACAAAAGTAAATTCAAACATACACGACAGAGAAATAATATACAGATTTACGTAAAAATGGAGAATTTTATTATGTCGGAACAAAAGGAAATATAGAATGTTTTTTATAATCGTATAAAATCGCTCGATCTTGCTAGGGCAATAAGAAAAAAAATAATAATAACGGTCCGAGCCCTTCACTTCTACTACAAATATTCAAGAAATTTATCGTTGCGAAGCCGTTGGCGAATCGAAACCCAATCGAAATAATTTTTAATTTTGGAATTACATCTAACACTAGTCATCCAATTCTGTTGGAGACTTGTATTGCTCTAACCAAATTGCCAGTGTTGAAGAGGTTGGATCTTCAAGGGGTAAACTCTAGAGCCTCCAAAAACTTCAAACTAATTGTATATAACACAAAATATTTTAAAATTTGAATATCTCGTTTATTTTTACAATTTTAGCTAGTATATTTCATACAAATTATTGTTAAGATAAGTAATTAATTTAACTTTTGAACTCAAATAAATCAGATTGAAAATTTGGACTGTGAACCAATTCAAAACGGTTCAAAGTTTATATAATTTCTATATGTTTTTACCCAAAAAAAAAATTAAAATTCAAGTCCTTCTCGAAAGGTATTCGGAAAGTTTTGGAAAGTGTGAACTGAGTTCGATCCCCTTACACATTTAAAATGTTTTGTGCTCAATAGAATAAGAAAAACAATGACTTTTTAATAAGGTGCCGTACTGAAGCAAACCAAATAGTTTACTAAAATGTGGGGCCAATATTTCAACATTTAAATCACAGGGTCAACGTGTGAGCGATGTACAGGATTTGAGTGTAGGAACTCGGCTGACGCAAGTGCTTCCATCAGCGTGCCACGTGGTGTACAAGGAGCATTTTCCTTCTACGCTTTAGCGTTAAAATGTATTAATGGTCCCCGCACTATAGAAATATTGCAATTTGATGTATGAAATGTAAGTTCAACTTAAACATTTAAAATATAAATTTCAAATTTTTTTATCTTATTATTCTAGATAGTTAAAAAAAATCATTATTAAAATTTTAAATAATATGGATTGTTCTAGTTTATCATAATATTTGAGTTGCTTGATCATTAAGTAAATAATATTGATGAATTAAAAAATTTAGAAATAACTCAATAGCACGCGGGGCTTAGTGCTATTAAAAAATATGTGACCGTTGTAAAGTGCAGGGACAATCAATACATTTTCCCCTTGTATATATAAAAACATTTTCATTTATATATAGTACAAGATACAAGATATTGCACCATGGGTCCATCTAAGCACTAGGTCCTTTCACAAAATTTATCAAGGCACAAGGGGTTTGAGGTATGATCTTTTCTACAAATAAACCCTTTCTTTTATTCCTTTGGATTACTACTATCTAATCCAATCATGTAGGTTTATTCCCCTAAATATCAAGTTATATATATATTTTGCTTAAATATTTATGGGTCCTTTTTGTTTCTCGTAAATTATAAAAATCATCATCTCATCATTAAAATGATTAGTTAATCAACACAAAATTGATATGAAATCTTTTCCATCAACCCTTATTAGCTGGAAAGAAGAGGTTATATATATTTTTTTCTAATTTAATTTCTTTGTTTGGGTATGAAAATTATTTGGTGATTTTACTAGATATATATATATATATATATATATATATATATATATATATATATATATATATATATATATATATATATATATATATATTGTTGTCTAAGATAATAATAAGAGCAATGGCTTCTCAAGTATTAATTTAATCATTCCTTCTTCAATAAAGACAATGAATGGTGAACTCAAAAAACATCCTTTTACTTTTTTTTTTTTTTTTTTTTTTTTTTGAAAAAAAAAAAAAAAAAAAAAAAACTCTTAATGGACTCTCTTGTAATATTATGTGTGTGAGATTGGTAAGATCAGTTGCGGCTTTGGAGAAGAGATTATCATGCTTTATTTTGGTTTTGGGTTTAAAATTTAATTCACACGACAATAAATAAGCTTTACATCCAATACAATACAGTGCATACATAGTGCACATACAAATTAGCTTTTTCTATTGTTTAGTGGTCACTATTTCTAATATTAGTTTTATTATGATGTTGCTAATATTCTTTTATTATTCTCACTCGATTAAAATGATGCTGATAATTTTAGGGGGGAAAAGAAGATTTTTTTTAACGTTTTCACTTTTATTTCTTTGCCAAAAAGCACATGAAAAGCAGCTACAAAGATGCATATTGCTTGGTGCACTTTACCTCCGTTTCGCATCTGCTTTATCTGTAGTCATTTCCAGTATAATGTTTGGAAAATAGGAAAGTTTGGAGGTTTCATTACGAGCAGTAGAGGTGCGTGATCCCCCGAAAAATAGCCCAGAAAATAATTTTTTGGCTGAAAAACTGTTTTCTGTACATCTGCTTTCCTGAAAAAGTTTTATTTTCCAGATTTTGTGACATGCTTTTTCGAAAAATCAAATGTGATACTGAGCCTCAAAAGCACGAGCTATAATTCAGAGCTTCTGCTTCTATTACATGACAGTGTAAACCATGATTTGATTTTTTTTTTAGTCAGTATGAATAAATCATAAACCCCTCCTTATGAAATAGGTGAATGATGTTGGATTCTGGGTAAAGAAATTTGGTGTTTTTATGTTTCTGTTCTGTAATTGCCTGCTGTTCATTAGTCTCTGTTCTGACATTTCAGATTCAGTCAGAAAATGCTATACACAATGAAGTGGATGGTGCCATTCCTTACTCTCTTATACTTTTTAGCTGTCAGTGAATCTCAAGCTTTCAAAATTGGCCCTCCTTTGCTGAAATCTGCCACCTTTCTCTCCCCTCCGTTCTTTCTCCGACCCGGGTCTGTCGCGAACAAGTACTACTTCGACGTCCCATTTCCGAAAGGTCACATAGGTCTCAAGAGTTTCAACGCCGAAGTAGTCGACGAAAATGGCGTCCCGGTCCCCCTTCACGAGACTTACTTGCATCACTGGGTAGTAGAGAGATACTACGGCCGAAAAGGAGGTGATCGCGACCTTTCGAACATCATACTACTGAGAAACTCCGGAATTTGCAATCACACACTAGGCCAGTACTATGGACTCGGTTCGGAAACACGAAGAACTAGTACATGGGTTCCCGACCCGTATGGTATAGAAGTCGGAGAACCTGAAGATATTCCACTTGGTTATGAGGAAAGATGGGTACTTAACGTTCACGCGATCGATACACGAGGAGTTGAGGACCGATTGGGGTGCACCGAGTGCAAGTGTAGCCTCTACAATGTGACAAAGGACGAGTACGGTCACCCGATCGCAGATTATTATACCGGAGGACTATATTGTTGCTATGATGAGACACAATGTAGGGTGAAAGAAGGCGTCGAGGGTGTTGCGAGGAAGCTCTTTCTGAAGTATACGGTGATGTGGGTCGATTGGGATGTTAGCGTTGTGCCCGTAAAGATTTATATATTCGACGTCACTGATACTGGAGAAGCGACGAGCAATCCACACCACAGTAGTTGCAAGGTTTGTGACTCAGTTGCATCCTAAACATTTTCTCTTCCTTTTACTTTACTTTTGTATGTTAGTCATATGATGTATGATCAATTATATTGTTAGTTAAAATGCTTTTATAATAACTTCTCGATTCCGAGAAACAACATTCAGGCATTTGATGAACGAAAAGTCTAATGTGTTTTGTTTCAAGCCTAAGAGCTGATGTTTTTGTACTCTTTTCTAATCGCGAAGTTTTTACTAATAAATGGATAAATTGTTAATCTATGTAGGTGGAGTATGAAGTTCCGGCTTGTAGTCTCAAAGACAAAGCTAATGGTGAGTGTGTTCATACGAAAACCGCGCGGTTGGTCATGCCCCGCGGAGGTCACATAGTGTACGGCGTCGCTCATCAGCACTCGGGTGGTCTCGGTTCTGCTTTGTACAGCGAGGTAATTGCTTGTTTCAACTCATCAACTCCGCGTTGTTATGCACAAAACTACGCAATCTTTGCGATGTTTATAGTTATCGACAATGTAATGGATCGATATTCGATCTTCTTTCGTTTTCGTATCTCTTCTAGTTCCTTCTTACCATTTGCATTTGCCTATTAGTATGCAAGATTTTTCATGCTCTCAACTTTCCAAACATTCTAAGGCCAATTATTGTTACATTTTTAAGATACATCAATTCCTTTTATCTTCTTCGAGAGTTGCTCATTCATCTGTTCTAAACACGAATCGATTAGGACGGTCGCCTCCTATGCGAGTCGAATCCGACTTACGGGCAAGGAGAGGAAGCAGGAAATGAGGCCAACTACATTATAGGGATGTCCACCTGCTATCCAAAGCCAGGCACTGTAAAAGTTTCAGATGGAGAAGCTCTGACACTGGTTTCCAATTACAGCAGCACCCAATTGCATACAGGAGTAATGGGTCTCTTCTATATACTCGTAGCCGAGATGCCGCCCCCGCCGAAGATTCCGTTTTCCCTTACATTTCCAGCTTCATGTAAGTTTTCATATATTGAGCTAATCAGAATGATCAAAAGTCAAGGAGATGTCGACGAAAAATACTAAAGCCGAGGGGTCTAGTTCAAAAAGGATTATTCGTCGAGATAATCCTTACCTTCTTTACTTTCGAATTTTCACGAGTAATTGAATTTTAAACTTGTGTTTCTGAACTGAGTTTCAGGGGGTTTCGAGGTGTCGATGAGTACTTGGGCACTTCTTCTTGCTGCTGCAGCTCTTGCTCTCTTCATTGGAATCAGTTATTTTAGAAAGAGAGATACTAGTGCAGGATACAAATCCTTGGTGATATCTTAGGGTTGTTGTACAATAATTATATAGAGTTAGGAGATGTTTTTATCTCCATATGAAATAATGTTGGTTTGTTCATCTCTTCCACTGAGATTGAACTGCTTTGAATGCCAAACTCTTTGTATCAAAATTATGCCATAGGTATATAAATGCACCAAGATATGTAACACGATTTGGAATTCATATTTGTTACGACGAGCGCATAAATAGAAACGAAATCAAAAGCCAGCACAAAGCAAACAAACCACAAAAGCACAACAGAAAATGAAGAATACAGATTTATGTGCAAAAAAAGGTTTGCAAATGGAAAAAGTTTCACTATCTAATAAAGAGAATATAATAAAGTGCAGTGCACCATCTCACCTCTAGAGTAAAAAGAAAGAGAAGATGCTTCTTAACGGGTATTTCTTATCGGCCCGAGCCTTCTGCTTTTCACGACATACACTTATTTTTTTTTTTTCAAAATTGATCGCACCGTGAAGCTGTTAGTAAATCAGAATCATATAATCGAAAACAACTATCAATTTCAAAACACATCTAACAATATGTAACTTCACCTGAGGAGAAAGACCGATTAAACTATTTGGTAAAGTTTAGTAAGGTTTAATTGCCAAAATTAGAAGTACTGAGATTTTGTACGTTTTTACTTATTAGAATTTCTGCTTTGGGATTTTGAAACTTCTGCCGTAGTAAAAACTTTGGCCCTTTGATACTAAAATGACCCAAAATATAAACAATTCAAAAAAAGAAAAGAAAAAAAAGAGAGGGACAAACATGAACTTCAAAGTGTCAAATGGCTGTCACAAACAAACTATAGTAAGTTCAAGAATTTCATAAAAACTAGAGCAAGTGATTAATTAAAATAAACTAAAAGTTTATGCAGTTTTTTAACTACTTTTTGGCATGTTTTTTCTTTAGAATTTTATGGTACTTGTGAATTTTCTTTGCCTTGGTCATAAGGGAATACAAAGTGTTCTTTTCATTGTTTACAATTTCTGCCACCTACAGCCTTATGTCAGGTGACTTACTATCATATATGGTTATGAGATAGTTGCCTTCGTTGATAAAAAACTGAATAAAATTCTTCACATTCACACATAAGAGAGAGCGAGATAGGGATTATATAAAACTATTTTTGGATTATTTTTATTAAATTATTTTTTCAAAAAATATGGTATAAAAAATAAGCAATATTATTTGTACACCTCCAAAAAAAAAATATATACATATTATATACCCTACTAATTCAAGAAAAAAGTATCTTTCACCTATCACTTCACCATTTGTGAACTAACCTTTCATTCATATTCATTTATTGAATGGGTGAGTTATAATATGTACATCCTAATATACAAACAATATTTTTTATCAGAAATATATTTATTTAGAAAAGTTTTTGTGCCTAACTCTCACATCCCTCGTATTTTATTGTGACTCTTCTAATTTTTATTGCACAAGTAAACAAAGAGTGTTAAAACTATTCCGATCCTATGCTATTTTTATCAAATCAATCTTTTAAATAGCTTGACTGAGAATTAAAAGAGTTGATTAATAAGGTGAAAATCTCCGCTCTTTATTTAATGCTCAATTATTTTAACCATATATATATAAAGAGATAGAGTCCAGTTACTATAGTATTGATAACACCAAGTATTTAGCTATCAAATTTTCTACTGTTAAATTTATCCCTTTCATAATTTCCACGTATTATATCATACTATTTTTTCAATCACCCACTAAACCTTAGGTGTCCACTATCATTCTAACCACACATTCTTTCATCCAATGATTAAAAATTTAATAACACCAATGACTTTGTGCTATTAATAGTATATTATTTATTTTTTTTTCGCGTTCGTTCGTTTTCTTGGGAGACCTAGTTATCTCACCCATATTACTTAGTTTATTTGCCTGGAATGAAGCGGGTAGCGCGTCATCTTTCTCTAAAAAAAATAAAAAATAGTATACCAATCTAATTATATATATATATATATATATATATATATATATATATATATATATATATATATATATATAGAGAGAGAGAGAGAGAGAGAGAGAGAGAGAGAGAATTAGGCTGGAATACTATTGATGGCACCAATTATTGGTGCTATCAAGTTTTTAGCTTTTGGATTAAAAAATGTGCGGTTAAGATAATAGTGGTCCCCTAGAGTTTACTAGGTGGTTCGTTAAATAGTAAAAATCTCGGGGGACCACTATAATCCCAACCACATATATTTTCATCCAACGGCTAAAAACTTGATAGCACTAATTGCTTGGTGCTATCAATAGTAT